>VZRE01014914.1:10213-78238 GCA_013396775.1 Cephalopterus ornatus | reverse complement strand
TTTTCCTTGTTAATATGCTGCTATCAGGGAGTAAGTAGGCTACTGGGTCAGGCAGATCCAGGATCTGCTCCACAGGTTGGTTCTCTGGAAGACCACAGCGTTACCAAACCCAAGGTGCAAGTCTCTTACATTCTGACAAGTTTTCTACATCCCTAGAGATACTACATTTCCGGCTGATCACCTCACCACAGATTATGTCAATACACCCATCACAGAACCTGACATTTTCTAGGATAACATTTCCTTTAAACATAACACTGATAATACAGCAAACAAGATTTTCCTGTCACTGACTAGTGAGAGGAATGAACACAGCTCCACAGCCTGAGCTGCTATGCTATTGTAAGTTCATTAGTTATACCTCATTTAGACCACTGTGAAGTAATTACATAAAACCTCTCACACAGTACTTTAAAATCTTGAAATATTCTTTACAACCAAGCAGCAAGAGCAATTCCACAAAGGTAATTTTCATAAATATCATTGTAAACTATATGAGGGACTGCTCCAATTACCTTTTGCATGCTGGCATGAGAAATGTCTTGTCCCTGCTATTTCTAAGCGTCTAAATGACCTGGCACAAACTTGCTTAAAAGAACAAATTAATTTTCAATTCAGATGTCCATTCACAGACCAGCAGGTCAAATACCAATAAATGTGTTTGTTCTAAGTTATAAACAGCAGGCTCAGTTCTGGAGTAAGTGGTACTCACATTGGCACAAACAGCAACTAATTTCCCATGATTACTAGAGCTAAACCAGTGTGAACAAATCTAAATGAAACATAGGAAATCTCATTTTCCTTTAGTGTTTCTGATTGCTATGAGTGTTCTATAATGGATGAAAAAACTACTCACCTAACAAGTCAAAAAGATCAAACAAAGAATTTGCCTTCCTACTGCAGCAAACATGGTGGCCATCACCAGCTCAGTAGAGACCAAAAGGAACTAGACAGACTCAACACACCCTGACTGTATTCACAATAGACAGGACTGGTGAGGTTGGCAGGCAGGGACAACTTTTCCCAAATACTAGATGAGAAACGGAGACACAGCAGGGCAGAGGTATTGCATTTTACCAAGTGCCTTTGCAAGAAGAGACTCAGGGGTGTAGGAACGAGAGCAAAAGCCCCTTACATCTCTGAATGGTGTTAGGGCATAACTGAAAGTAGATTGGATGGGTCATCTCCTCCTACCTTAAATTAATGGCATGTCTGCATAGCACAGTACCAGATGCCCTGGAAATGCCCCTCCCTAATTCTGCCTGATCTCCTCCCAGAGAGAGGGCAGACACACCTACAAAGCAGAGACAGCTCTGGCTGTCTTTCATGCCACATCTCATCTTTGGCACAAGGAGGTGGGCAAGGTCAAAATATTGCAGTTGCAGCTTCATGCTAATCATCCATTCTCCTGATGACTGCAATAAAACCTCTTTTTGCATTCCATGTTTGTAAGTGACAGGGTGAGGAAATACTATTGTTGAGTTATTTCAAAGCTGCTCTCACTTTAAAACCCAGGTGCTGTCACGGTGTCCATATGCACTTAACTTCCTTGTTTGCTGATGGAGAATGAGGCTGACCCTGTGAAGACAATGACTCAGAAATATAAGAAACACCAAGCATTTTGAGACGGGTCTTGAAGAGTTATTTCTGAAACTCTGCTTTCCACAGACCAACTGGGGATGTGTAAAATCTCTTTTCACCCTCTTAGTCCAGGGTGAGGGCAGAAGACAGTGGTAGACACGCCTGAATTCAGGAGCAACACAAACTTCCGTTCCTGAACAGTCCCTAGGGAAGGATAAAGCTCTTTCCAGTTTCACAGTCCTCCTGTTTACAAGCAAGAGACTTCTGATCTCTAGCATAATATTTTAAATCATAGGGACACGGAACTCAGAAGCAGACAGACCTGTGAACTCAGTCAAGGCAGACAGCCTCTAGATAGTTGTTTGGGAACTTGTTTGTTTGCATGGTGGTATGTTTTAAAGACAGAAACCGATAATTTAAGAGGTGATAAAGACAGGAAAATGAAAAGAATGAGGTAGAATAAAATTGTGAAATGAAACAGAATCCAATCAAATGGAGATAGACTTTCCACCTCTTTCATCACCACACCTGTCCTGGTAGCACTGATCATTCCCTGCTGAAGGTGGGTTTAAAGGTTGCACTATGACCAGGAATGAGTAGGAACTCCACTACGCAGTATTTATACATACTTACACACAGAGTGAGAGAGAGAGACAGATGCTCAGGATGTCCTACCGAGAAACAGTCTTTAGTGTTAAGGGACTATCCAGAGGAGAGTTAAGTGGAAACCTGTGACTGCTCTAAACAGACATGTTGCCATGTTCTTCTAAGACTTCAGCCTCCTACAGTTTTCACAGGACCTCGTACAGCAAATAAAATGGATCCCATGCCAAGATGCTGCAATCCCACACGTATTCCTTTAAAGGTTGCCAATTCTAACAGACCCTTGCCCCAAATGCCCATGTTTGCTGTAGAGGCTCCATCCAACTTATAGAAATGTTTTCTTCTAAGTGTTGCATATTTCCTGAACGTTATTCATATCATACTTCCTACGAAAATATGTTACCAGAAAGTGCTCTTCTATGGAGAAGCTAGAAAATCAATGATGAGCACAAACCTGTGGGGATCATCGGGGTCACAGTTTGGTAGGAAGTTAGTGACAGCTTCTGCCACTTCTTCATTTAACAGCACATCCCAGAGTCCATCAGTAGCTAGGATCAGAACATCATCTGGCCCATGCTCATACTGCAGGAGGTCATAGACTCTCACCTAAAACAAAAAAATCCAAGAGATTCATGAAGGAGGAGATTGTCAGACCTATTTGCAAAATATTGCTGAGCTTGGCTGTGAGTTTAGCAGGTTTGGCCAAGGCACTGAAATACCTCCCAAGGCACTAATGGAGTCTGTCTGCAATTTAGCCCCCAACATGGCAACCCTTCCTGCTGCAGCTCAGCATGGCTCAGGTGCTAACCCCAGCCAGGATGGATGCAAGCATTCCTAAGCCAGGCTCTAAAGCACAGTGCTGCTGTTGCTGCCAGAAGGTTTTAAAGCCTTCCCCACCCAGCAACCTGGTTTCAGTGTGTGAGGCTCTTCCCTATCATTGGCAGCACTAGTCATATGGAAGCTGAATAATTTATTTGATGAATTTTTGATATTTTCTAATAAAATATTCACAAATAATTGTTTTCACTATTTGTCTAGATCCATTTAACTCTGCCAGATAAATTGCATGTTTGGAAATGTTTGTGTGGCACCAGGCATTGCATTCACTTTTCCAAACCTGAGGCACCTGCTGCACTAAAGAGTTGTGCCTGAGCAAGTGAGTGGTTCCATGAAACGGAGAAAAACTGTTTACCTGCTCACTCACATGTATCTGTAAACAGTTCAGTAGCTAGAGACTGACTCAAGATCTGCACAGAAGTGAAGCTTATTCACGCTATTAAATTGTCCACTCGTCTGTCTGCAGCTCCAATCAGGGTGATCACTGCTAGCACCTCTGTAACACCCTGCCTTTAAAACAACTTCCACCATCCACTTCGCAAAGAGGCTGGGGAAAGCTGGGAGTGGAGGGGGTAGTCACGGGGCTGCTGCAAGGCCATCAGCTGAGCCAGAATATAAGCAAAGGCCATGGAAAGCGTTTTAAAACAAGCCTTTAGTTTAGTGTAATTCCCCTTCAGTGCCTGCTGTGGTCCAGTTGACAAACCGCCTCCAATTCCCAGCTTGTGATGGGGAGCCATTACTAAGCACTCACAGAGCACTTTAATTATGCCAGCAACAATCACAGATTGAAAGAATTGTAACAACCTTGGCAAGGCACACAGGAGCAAAGGATTGTCTGTACTGAAGTTTGGGAGTTGTGCACCTTGTCATGCACCCTGCTCCAGTCTTGGACTCCACAAACAGCAGTGGCAGTCGGGAAATTTGTCAGTCCAAGCACTTGGCATAGCTAGAAAATATGAGCTGTTTTATTCTCCCTCATGGTGCATGTTCCCCTTAAGAGCCATGGAATAGGCAATACACATAAAATGACTGAACCTTTTAATGTAATTATGCTTTTATGGGACTGCAACGAGTACTGGAGGAAAAAAATGATTAAAAAAAAATCACCTAGACCTGGCTGCTAATACTTACCAGTTTGCCTTTCACTCAAAAGCACAAGAAGGTCATTTGTAAAATATGACCTTCTTCATTATCTCAGGTAGCAGCTGAATAAGGACTTTGGAGAGGATTAAATTCAAGGCAAGATACTCTCTTCATTAGAGCATATCTCCTTATTCAGACTGAGTGGTAATATAGAAAATATCCCTATATGCAGCACATCTCTCATCTTGAGCTCACTGCATGGAAATCAGTAGCTGTCATAAGCCTCCATTCCCAGAATTTAGTTCAGCCTCTTAACAGCCCACAGTTTCAACTTGGAAATCACTGGGGTGTGGAGGGTAAGTGGGCCAACACAACCATCAATATGCAGCACACATTCTGGTAAGATCTCCTGGGGACCAGAAAATATTTGAGAAAGCATCACGGTTAATGCTCAGGGATGCACTCAGCACCAAGCCCCTCATAGGGGCTAACTACTTAGTTCAAAACTAAGCTTTGAACGTCAGTGCTGGGAAAAACATATCTGCCGTGGCTCTCCAACCAAAGCAAAGGTGGGAAACCAAAGCCATGCATCACTGATTTGAATCCTCCTGAAATGAACAATCTTGTCTGACTGGAGAGCAGCAGTGGGGCAGATAAGAAGCTTGTCAAAGCTACCTGCAGCCAATCCACAGGTCAAAATATAAGAGCAATACTAAGAATATGTTTTGTTTTGTGGGAAAAGGGAAAAAAATGCAATCACTGATTTATTGGGTAATCTGTCCTAAAAGGACAAGCTCTGTGAACTGAGCATCTCCAGAAACGCATGCATTGAGAAGGAACTAGATGTCAGAAGTGATGCAGAGAACAGTGGGATGAGCAATAAGGGATGTTAGGTTGGTCCCTAGGCTAAGGAAAAGAGAATGCCAAGGTTACAAGAGACAAGCTTGAGGCAACTTCAGTTAAGATTCTTGCATACAAAGGACCAGTTGTACATGCAAATAAATGTTCACTGAAATGCAGCTTTGTCCGTCTTCTAATTACCTTAAGTCCTTTCTTTATGTCTTTCCTTGGATTTCTAAAATACAGCTGTAGGTGCCCCTAGTATGGTACTAGCAAAAGGGAGTTAGAGCTGTCCAGTCTACTGCAGGTTCAGGTTATGTTCTCAGACCACCTTGCCCAGGCACAGAAAGTAGCCAGCTCCTAACCCTTTATTTTTCTGCAAGGAGCTTTGTTCTAGTTCTTACTTGGGCCAATGAGGGTCTCTTACAGTAGTGATATGTGCCTTTTGCTGGACATGGAGCAGCGTGACAGCAGAGCTCTCGGAGGCACACGGGTTGGGCAGCACCACCAAGGCATGTGGAGTGGAAGCTCAGACCAGCAGGGTTCAGTGAACACCCCCTCCACACACATTCCACAGCACCAAAAGCAGCTCATTGACTGCAATGGAAACAACTATTTTATTTTCTTAAATTCTAGAATCAACCTTCCCCATGATTGCCTCCCTCCTGTAGCTGTATTTCAGGGACTAAACAGTGAAGTTTAAGCAATGTTCTCTCTGTGACACAAGTTTGCACAGAGCTGCACACACTGCAAAACAGCACTGCACAGCCCCATTTGTGCAGGTGACAACTGGCCAGACAATGACTGGTAGCGCAAAGGTTTCCTTAACTAGGGCTGCACCCTTGACAAATTTTCTAACAATGCCATCCTGAATCTTCAGTCTTGCTCTCATGAATCACTGCTTCTGCAGCCAGACATCAATCTTGATAATAGCCCACTGAACTTGTGTCCTCTGCCCCAAATGCCTTAGGATACCTGGGCATTGTTCTCTGTCTCCCATGCTGCCCTGAGAGCCTTCTCAGCACCTCTGTTCAGCCTACCACAGCTCATTCTGTGCTGCTCTGGTAAAGCTTCTCACTCTTTAACTTAATCTCTCTGGAGCATCAGGGCAGTCTTCAAAGGAGTCCAGGTTAGTCACCATAATTCTACTGTCCACTGTTGTCTTACTTATGTAAAGCAGCTGACCTGTCAACTAGCTAAACTCGACATTAGTAACCAGAAAATGTAAAAAGCCAACTATAAGGAAGAAGCAGCAGAACCTCAGCAGCAGAGGCAACCATGACAATAAGCACTGTGTTACCTTTATATCCTACATATAGGACAATACTAAAACCTGCCAAGTTAACAGATCTGCTGATAGGCAACAGTGGACACACACCACTGGAGCCCATGGTCACACACAACATCTTCCTGAATGTGCGTTATGCAGCTTGTCACGTAATGTCTTTCTTCAATCCAGGTATCTGTTTCTCATATTACTCACCTACATGCAGTCAAAAGCATTGAGAAAACTGCTCTGTGCAAGCAATGAACAAACAGATGGGCTGGTTTTATATTTACATTTACAAATGGTTCTACCCACCAGACAAAACCTGCCTTTGGCTGCTGAAAGGGACCATGGCAGCTCTGTGAAGGTACTGTGGTTTGTTTGCCAGGTTTGTTTTTAAGAGTCCCTGCAGCTCAAAGACCATTCACAACAGTGACATGCGGGCCTGCAGCCACTTGAGGTGCTGGCCTTGGGGGAATTCGAGCCTGCATTCGCTCGCCTGCACTATTGATCAACTTGGCTACTTCAATAAATTAAGCCCTTACTTAATTGTATCGTCCCTTTTTATGTGCAGTGTTATCCAGTGCAGCTTTGCTGGCAAACGACAAGATCTTTCAATACCACCCTCCAAGTAATTTATATGTAAATAATAAAAAGCGGGTACCAACACTGCTCCCTGCAGCACTCACCAATTAATCTCCTTTTAGCTTTTTACTGCCACCCTTTGTTTCCTGCCCTTTAGCCAATTTCCAGTAGACTGTGCCAACTTTCCACTTAGTCTGTAGCTTCATATCTTTTATATTAATAACCTGTGATGCAGAACAGTTTCACAAATGTTTTCTGAGAAATCAAAGTGCTGCTGCAAGAGCATCTACTGCATTTATTATTCTTTTTTTAATTCTCTTGTAGACATAACCTGAAGGACCTCCAGCCACTAAAGTGTGATGTTTGCTTCCTGAAACTGCCTTGACTCCCTTTGATCATACTGCACTCCTCCTGTGTATTTGCCTTATTTGTTCCTTTCCATGGTGTAATTCCTAAAGATTTCTCCAGAAGGCAGATGTGAATCTAAAACAGTCTTCTTGAACATATTCGTGGAGTTGTCAGAAAGATTTTATTAACATAATGGAACAAGAAAAATTCTCCTTCATTACCTTCTTATCATTTGCTGTGGTGGCTGGCTCTGGGTTCATCACTGGCAAGGGCCAAATGCTGCCATCAGAGCCACATCTCTCCTCACCAAATGGCTGAGTTCCCATTTCAAGATAAAATTCTGCTTTTCAGCTGCAACAAGGTAGCTCTTACTAAGCTTTGAAAAGCAGAATTTCCTGCTGAAAGCTTTCAAATTAACTGTACCATTATGAAAAATAAATATTTAATTCCATGCCAGAGAGCCTCAGTCATGGCTTGCCTGCTTTGTACTACTCATTATAAGAGGTTCAAATCTCTAGAGCTCACCAACTTGCAGAAGTCCTCCAAATCTGGTCTCACAACAGCTGAGCCACTGAATACTGATTACATTTGTCAGTCTTGGCTACATGACTTCTCCTCCCATAGCCTGGCACTCTGTCAAAGTATCTTTTCACACCACCCTCAAATTACTATTATATGCCTATTTCTGGATGCAGTCTCAGGGATGTTTACCTTTCCTTGAGCTAAATTTTGGTGGATATGACATACCAGAGTTTTGTCACCCCGGAAGTAAAACGTTCTGAAAACTCACCACATTGCCCCTGACTTGGGAAAGGACATTGTAATTATGGCACAGAAACAGAAGCCAGAGGACTTGGATCCTCCCTCTGTCACAACTCACTGTGAGTCTTAATTTCCTGTGCCTCCCCTTTTCCAGGTCTGGAAACCACACATTGTGCTTACCTACCTCTATATAAACAATTTGAAATCCAATGCTGCACAAGGGCCAAATATGACTGCTGCTTGATGCCACTGCCTTTGCTTCCAAGTGCCAAGCTTCCCAGATGGCAGCATAAAGAGGTAGTTTCTTAATGCTGGTTTCTGTGCAAGGCGCACTGTCCTCATATGGACAAAACATGTCCGGGAAAAACATGAGGAGTTAAAGCAGTGGGGCTCTTTCCGGGAAGAGAAGGAAGAGATGAAAAAGAGAAGGAGGTGCAATGGAAAGCAACTTGGAACATATGCTACTTCCTAATAATACTCAGGGTTGGTGGTTTTTTTGCCAGTATCTCTAAATTAAGGTGGCTGGTGCTCTCTCTTTCCTCCTCCTGCCCTCGTACATTTCTGCTGAATTTAGCTGTGAAAGGGGTGTGGAAACAAAGCCAATTTTGCTTCCCTTTCGCAAAGCAGTTAAGAGATCCTGAAACGTGGATAGCATACAAACTGGATGTCATAGTCCAGAATTTGAACACGTACGGACACATTCCACACAAATCAGAAAAGCCCATGAGAAGCTTTGGTTTATACACACAGACAAATACTGCAGCAGAAATTGGCAGAGATGATAATGCAGGGATGCTGTGCTGCAGCCATTATGTACCCCAGTAAGACTGGGTCTCAGCACGCCAGAAAGAAAAATAAATAAGTAGAATTGCATCATTTTTCTGGCATTAAACAAACCCATTAGAGTGATGAGGCCAGAACTACTGCCTGTCTGTCTGAGGAGAACAGGAGCAGGTTTCAAGTGAGGGACGCCACACATTCAAAGGGAGAGAGGGAATTGATAGCAAGGAAACATGAAGAAGGGGCTGTCTGTAGATCTTTGCCTTTTCTTCAGGGACAGAATCTCTCAGAACTTTTTTAATTTTTATTTTTATAACTGAAACTTTAAATATAATTTATATAATAACTATAAATATATATAATTTTTATATTTCTGTTTATAGGCACAGAGGCAAGAGGTGACCACAATGCCATTCTGTGAGTGAGATTGACTTTAGCCATGGGGTGGATTGTGGCGGTGCATCCTTCATCCCTGCCCCTCCTCAGGCTACACTATAATGTCAGAAATGTTCATTAGGCCTCAGTCTTGATGAACAGTACCAGGGCCAAGGTCCTCTTGAGCTTATCAGAAACACTGCCTGCTCCCAGGAACTTGAAAAAAACTCCCAGGTTTTTTTCAAACAGCCTTGGAAACTTGTTTTTCTTGCCTGAATAACAACTCAAATGGAACAATATTATAACAAGTTACCAATCCAAACTGTAGCCAGAACAGAAAATTACCATGACCAAAGCCAGCTCTCTCACAACCCAACCACCCAATAAACAGTGGTCCTAAGAGTCCTTTGAGCTCTCCGGGACCGCAGCGGGCTGCAACCAACAGTCTCTCTCTGAGTGGGGCCTCTCAGAGCCAGTGAACTCTCAAGTTTGCTGCACTGGAAAGACCATTGCTGAACATTGCCAATGACAGAGCCTGGGCTGATAATCCACTCCTCGAGGCTCAATCCTTTGCCTGTTGAGAAGATGCAAAAGCATTCGACATGAGTACTTCCCTGAACCTGGGAATTTTTCACAGGTATATAACTTGCACATATTCCTTTATGCCTGTGCACGTACCAGTGTGAATATGCTGTAGCAGATGTACTATGAATGTTGCTCTCTTAGATTCTTAAGTATGTTACATCCATATGTAAGTAAAGCCTGTGAGTTACTGTTGTGCTAACAGTAAATTCTATAGAATCTTTTGTTAAATTGTTCAAGTTAGGCTATCAATTACATGTTGTTAAATTTAAGTGCTGTTAAAGCCTTTAGGCCTCAACTGTTGGTCAAGTCCAGGGCTAGGTTTGGCAAGGTGGTCCACTCTGAACCTTGTGACTCAATGGGAAGGTATTCCTTATTCCTTTTTATCCTTTCCCGTCCTTATCCTTTTTTGTCCCCAGCCTCCATATAGGTAATTTTTAGCAGATTTTAGTTTTAGATTGATTGATTTTAGATTTTGATTTTAGATTATTCTAATTTTTTTGTGTGTTTCAACCATCTAGTAAGTAGTACAGTGAACCTTGCCAATTTTGTTGCATTTCCATTTTAATTTAAAACCTGCTTTTGTCGCTAGCTTTGCCAGTGATTCTTTGAACAACCGAAAGCACTCCTTCCCGACAAATTGGTCTTAAAGATGTTCTAAGCAAGGTTAATTTAATAATTTTGTTCCTTCCTAGCAGTATGATGTCATTTGTGTGTTTTCATTCTCTCATACTGCTATAGCAAGCAATAAATTCAAGGTCAAGTACTGGGTATGTTTAAAACTTCAACAAGACCATTGACAGTGGACAGTTTTCAGCATTTGTGCCATGGAAGCAAAGCCGCTTCTATTTGTGCTTTCATCAGTTGGTTTGCCCTTGCTTAATATTTTATGAAAAATATGTGACATCTGTTCCTTGACGTAGGAACAGGAATGCAGTTACAGAAGGCAAAAAAGCAAGGTTTGCATGTTCCTTGTTAACAAGTACATTCAAATCCCATTGCAAGGCTTGATATCCTTCACTGTAAGGTCTCTGGTGGTCAAAAACTGAACGGAATTGCTTGTGACAAGCAATTCAAAATGAAGGAGGCATTTCAAACCATCCCTAACCTGAATCCTTCATATTCACCTTGTTACACCATCAATTGGGAATGCACACTCATTATTTGGTGTTTACTCAAAACTATCATAATGAATTTAGAACTGAAGGTTAAGGAGCAGACAGATGGAAGCATAAAGTACGCTTCCTGGGGCTTTGGCATTTTCCCATGTAAGAGTTGATCTGCGTAATGCAGGATACTACACTGCCATGGAAGACATCCATCTGGAGTACACGGCTTTACATCGTCCGTGAAGGCAGCATGATGTAGGCCTCGATGGGAGCTGGAGCATATAAAGGTGGGGGGAGAGATGGGTGTCTGTCACACTGAATGGCAAGGCTATGAGATAACTGTAGACTAGGGAGTAAGAAGGAATCAACGCCAGGGATGTGGAGCAACCAGAGCCAGGGCACATAGCTGGGTAACTTACAATGTTCCTACTATGTGGATGTTACTGTCATGCTGCACCTTTGGAAAGGGCAGCATGTTACCTGTACTGGATCCACAATCAGAATGGATGATTGAGAAGAACAAATAAGCACACTAAGTAAATTTATTTCCCTCTCACAAATCAGGCAGTTGAACCTTGGCCGTTTTACCTCAGGAGAAGAGGACAGGAAAGGTTTGATGTATATATTGGAGTCATGTACTTTCAGGTCATGGTCTCCTAGTCCCCGAGTCACTCCAATTGTTGCCATAACCCGAGCCTGGAAATAAAGAAAAGCAATGGGATCAAATCTTGTTACATGTACTGTGTCAATAAGGAAATTCCTACTCTGTAACTGCCACAGTTGGGGATGAATTCTGTTTTCTTTCCCAGAAACTCTAGGTTTAACAGAGCTAATCAACTTCAAAGCTTTTCACATTCATGCCATCTCAATTTTCCTCATTATTCCAAGCTTTGTATTCATCTACATCCCGCTCTGTGTACACTCATTTAAGACTGTGACCATCTGTAAGGGATTGGGACTATGGAAACCTAAACCAGTCACTCCACTGTCCACAGTAGTCTATGAAGCATTCCTTCAGCAAATTATACTATTAGCAAACAGGTTTTATAAAGAGGTTGAGGAGCTTAATTACTCACATAAGGAATCTGTGGCATGTTCCTATTGACATATTTTTGTATACTCTCTCCTCCAAGGAAAAGTGCCAAGGGCCACCTTAAATTGCTGAACGTGCAGGTGACAGCAGCACTGACCGTAGTGCTCTCTTCTGTGAAGTCAGTCTACAGCAGGTCTGCAGGTACCTCAGGTCTACCACTTCCTCCCCCAAAAAACATGACTTGTCTCCCAAGAGGTGCTGGGCTCTACTTCATTAATGCTCCTCCAAAGACTGACCAGGCAGCTGCCTCACAGGGAGCCCTGCTCTCTGCA
This sequence comes from Cephalopterus ornatus, assembly GCA_013396775.1. Taxonomy (NCBI): domain Eukaryota; kingdom Metazoa; phylum Chordata; class Aves; order Passeriformes; family Cotingidae; genus Cephalopterus; species Cephalopterus ornatus. Next base: position 66,121 of record VZRE01014914.1, on the reverse strand, counting down.
GTCTGCTTATCACTTCCCTTAAAGTCTAGCTTAGCCACAGCAGCCTCTGAACAAGGGCGCTCACAGCACCCGTAGCAGCGAGCAACAGACTCAAAATCATTTTGCCTCACTAACTCCTGGCTCCATAAGGCAATAAGAAAGTAAATTAAAAAGATGTGCACAAAACATTTTGCAAATAATTATAAACCTAACCAAATTCAGAGATAAGCTGCAGGTCTGAATCTTCAAAACTCGGACTAATTTTGAAGAGTGTCTATCTATGCATTAAGAAACTAATACAGTGGGAGACCACTATTTAGAAACACAGTGAGCATATGAAAATCAGCAAACTGACACCACTGCACCCTTATATTGATCCTATTGCTGCATCCAGCTAAGCTTGCTGGGACCAGCACTAATGATCTCACTGTTGTTAATCACAGAGTAGGAAATAAAGTATACCTAAACAGAACAGTGTTTCTCCCGTTCAAGAAAAACCATCAACCTTCACGTATCAGAAAAATTCAACAGTGAGTTTGTGTGCACTAGCTGAAGAAGGGCTGTTATACTTTACAAATCCTGCCCTGATCCCTCCCCTTCCTAAATTAGAGTTTTGCATCTCAAAGCACTATTAAATATCTTCCTGCTTTGTTTCAGCAAACATAAGCCATATTATCTTCATCCAGCCTACTTATATTTTACAATGAAACAGGAATATTTTAAGTCAATTATTTAAGACAATCTCATTGCAGCCTACTTACAATGAGAGAAAAACAAAAGCAAACTGACAACAAATGACTATGTTTGCTATAAAAATGCTTTTTAGTATGTTGAGCTCTCCCTGCCGCCCCCAGACATGAGACTGATTTATGACAGAATGAAAATATTCTTTAAAGCTGTCAAAACAATAAAATAAAGAGATACTGAGTGGAAAACACTGGACTCCCACAGGCTAAACTGAGTGGTAAACAGCACAGAATTCCTTCTTCCTTTGGTCTGAGAAAAGCAAACGTGCCCACCTTCTTGCCTTCTCCGTATATAAGGGGAAACTTCAAGTCATCTTCCTCAATGGTTTTGTATGCCCTGTGGGGGGAGGACAGACAACACTTATAAAGCTTGCACTCAATTAGTGACCCAGTGCCCTGAAACAAGCAGCTGTGATTTAAAAAAGAAAAAAAAAATCATTATTTTTCCTAGGGACTCTGAGCCAAGATGTAAATTTCTTTTTCTGCAGAAAGGTTTTCTGTAAATAATTATCCATTTCACCAAAGGAAAAGTGAAGACAGAGAAATATCTAACATGCCAGGCTGCTCCTATTGATTGCAAAGAAAGAAGTGGACTGCAATAACATCCTAATCAGGTAAGATATGGTTGGGTATGGTAGCAGCTATCCCATAATACAGTGTCATAAAAAAACCAAATCCAACCAACTAGCCAAAAAAAAAAAAAAAAACCCAAACAAAACAACTCCAAACTCATCAAGAAACTAACCAATGCCTATATTCACGCTGTTAATGTGAAAAGGTAAGCAACAACAGGATATGTACACAGTCACGGTGTGAAACAGCTTCCTGATCCTGAACCTTCCAGGACCACTTAAACCGAGACAAGCTTCATGTGCTGAAGAGTCTTAGGATATTTAGTGCTCATTTGACCTTGGCTGCAACAGTCAAGGTTGCCAGAGGTTTCACATTTCACAGCCGCTTTCCCATGGACAAGAGACAAGAGAAGTAAATGCTCATGCTCTGATTCTGTTTACCGCATACCTGCATACTCTACCTTTTACACATCCAGCTGTTGACACTGATGAGGTGAGAAGGTTTCCAGTGAGGGGAAAAAAAAAAAAAGATGACTGTCACTCTCATAAGCTGTAGAGTTCTGTGGTTTGTGTAACACATACTTGAGCTGAGGTACTGGGGTGCCTCTTTCGTTAAAGTACATTGCCCCAGAGAGGCATGCTTTCCTTCATAGCACTAAATTGTCCCTCTTCAGCCTTTCCCTGCATGTTGTGCTTCCCTCCTTGCTCATCCACGCCCAAAGCCACTGGGGCGATATCAAAATCATCCCCAGTGCAGGAGCAAGCGCTTTCCGCAGAGGTGGAAGGGACATGTGGGAGGAGCGAAGGTGCTGTGGCAGGTCCCGTGTCAGCACTGCCATCCCCTGCTGTGTAGCTCCCCAGCTCTCCAGGCTGGCTGCTTGAGCTCTAGGGAGTCACATTTGATCAGGTTTAAGCAATATTAAGGCCGTGACATAAACCAGCAGGAAATTAAAAATTAAGGGTGAAATCCTATATTTTAATTGAACTGCCCCCTGCTTCACCAAAATATGGCATATACCTGTGATCAATAAATGGTGCTGTAACACACAGCTGTATATACTGCATCACCCAGGCAAGCCTCAGACTTAATGAGAGCAGCACAGACATTTAAGCCCTATCTTTACATTTCCCAGTAATCACAGGAAGGCTCATATTAGGGTTTTGGGCGTGAGAGGAGGGGCAAGAAAAAAGGGAAAAGCAACCAAAAAACACAGAAGAAACAGTAGTGGAAGACTCCCCTTTCATACTACAAAACACTACTACATACAAAATCCCAAAACAAAACCAGGTGAGGTTTGCAAAACACAGTAGGTGCTTCATGGGAGACCATGTAGTTAAGAATATCTTAGTATATAACCATAATACCTGGGCATCTCTACAAGGCACAATACAATGAAGGCATTTAAATGGCAATTTGCACTGGACATGGCAAATAAATTAGCTCTTAAACCAAACAAAGAGGCACAAAACACTACAAGTAGCCAACATGATAATACTTCCCTGATGTTTAAATCCTGGAATAGCATTTTGTTGGGAAGGATGAGTCAGTCATGGATTCTGTTCCTGTTCCTTCCTTTATTTTCAACAGGGAATAGCTAACATCTCTGTCTCACTCACTAACTTGAATACCCTTATTTGAATGTGAACCAAAAATGTTACTATCCCTGAGTACTCATGTTCCAAAGCTTCCAGCTGGACCTACGGGGCCAGGAGCCCTGACAAAACCTCCTTGAGGAGTCTGAACTATTGCTTGCATAGAGCCAGATGCGCCCTGACACCAAGAAATAGGATATCATCTGAGTCTGTTTTGGGCATCAGAGTCAAATGACTAATCAAACCAGAAGCCTGAGAAGACAACAATTCCTACTGGATTTTCAAATTTTGCATATATTTGTTAAAATATGAAACAAAACTAAGATGATGTGATTTAACTATTTGCAGCCTCATTTTTAAAGGAAAAATATACCTATTCTCTACCCGAAAACTATATTATCTGCAAGATAACTACAAACACTTAAGACCAAAGCCCTCACTTTACACTGCCCTGTAAGTAGCCAAAACCAGGGACCAAACTTATTTACCTCTCTCCCTTTCTTCCTTACATTCTCCTGCATAACACCTCACATTGACTGCACTTTAGGAAGAAGGAAAAGTATCATTTAGGCTGGTGTCCTTCAAAGGAATGGTCCCCACTGCTGAGTCCAGCATCTTTTATGGAACCATTATAAGGAGCACTGTCCCTAGGGCCTTCAGCTGTGACACAACGGTGTAAATACGCTGGAAGAGACTTTGTTGCAAGGACTGCAGCTAACTTGTTCCATCAGGAGATTAGGAAGAGCAGCTGGCTAGCCTGTGACATGCTGAAGCTATGCAACTAGGTGAGGGAAGTGCAAAGAGCTACAGTGATTTGTTTTGTGGTTTCTCACAGCAAGTCACCTCTTGGGCTCAGAACTTGGGTATCAAACTCAACTCAAACATGCTTTTCTGTTGATGTTACTAGTGCCTGAAAAATTATTAGCACTTAAGAAACAGTGCTCAGAACTGCAACCACAGCAAGCGGAGCTGGCACAGACACACTGAAAAGCAACCTGAGACACACTAGAAAAGTACCTTTATCCTGCATTACTAGAGAAACAGAATTAATAATATACGACTGTGTGGTTTGCTGCAAGAGAAGGATGAAGGACAGCTTTTCAGCTAGCAGTTCAGCAACTGCACAGGGGAGAAGGAAGGAAGGAAGCTATGAAATTCATTTTAATTTATGCCCTGTGAAACCTCCTCTACTTTGTACGTAGGTTTATTTCACACAGGCTACAACCTTCTGGACTATTTCCCTTGATTTTATGTGATAAAGTTGCATTTATACCTTCATGTGCAGTAGGTATATCAAACACAGACATACAGAGAACCTGAGGGGATGGTTTGGCTTTTTTAGTGCCAACATGGCCTTATTCAGCCCTCTGTGTAATTCAAGCTAGCTCACTGTTCTAACAACACAATGTCCATTCTTCCTTATCTTCCTGCTCCACGCTCCAGGAGGTTTCGGTGGCCACCAGGGCATGACAAGAAAGGTTATAAAGACAACGCAATGCTATTGCTTCCCGCTCTGAATGAGCCTAAAGATTGTTAAGTGCTTCTGCCACGTAAACCTCTATTTTTCCAAATGGAAAAACAGGGGGAGCAGAGCAGGGAGTAGAAAAGGCAAGCTTCTGCCCAGCTGGATCTGGCTGTATTTTTTCCAGTTAACTTCGTTTCTTCTTTTCATTTCAAAAGAATTATGAAATGCTACTGCTGTCCAAAAATACTGAACTAGGGCTTGACATATGTACCACCCACAAAGTTACATTTGGACTCAGGATCAACATTTTGGAAAACCGGGCCAAAGCGCACTAGGAGCCAAAAGAGATGTCAGAACAAAAGAACTAGGACTGACATGATGTTACTCATATGCTAACTGGAATCTGCTCTAAATGCATGGTGAAAAAAGTCACCAGAAGCTGCTAAATGCACAACACAATCTATGGAAGAAGATTCTTACAGTGCTAAAGTCATTAGAAGTGCTTTAGGCACTCTTTAAATAAAAGATTATCAAAGTTACCTGCATATTGAGGGGCCAGAACTTGAAAAACTGGTCAGCTCCTACATGCAGATTTCAGAGTCAAAATTCTAGATAAGATCTTACTTGTTACTAGTTCTCCTGTCATAAAACTTGTTCTGAAAATTTGCCTTCTGAAAACATATATAAATTCACATAAGAGTAGAAGTTGTTCATGACTCAAACCCAAATTGATATTATATTTTATTTCACAGCAAACTGTGTAGGGTTACTGGTCATGAAAAGTATTGCATTGGCATTCTCAGGCACAACAGATGGAGGTGAAAAGACAATCTACCCCTGACCTGGAAGGTTCAGTTCCGTGCATGACAGGGGAATCCAGACTCTGTGCTCTGCTTTTCCATGGCACTTGGCTTTAGAAAGTTTGTCTTGTGCTTCACATCTCTCCTAATGACACCTGATAGTAAACTAAGAATTAAACCTAAGGAAGAGCAAAAAAAAAATTGACATCAAAAGGCTTTAGCTTGAAGCACAGAATAAACCCACTCGTGGCAAGCAAGCAAGAAAGAGATAGTATTACTGCTTCACAAATGTCCTAGTTCATACAGAGTACAAGGATAGGAAGAAATTCTTTACAGAGAGGGTAATCAGACATTGGAATGGGCTGCCCAGGGAGGTGGTGGATTCTCCATCCCTGGAGGTTTTTAAGATGAGACTGGATGTGGCGCTTAGTGCCATGGTCTAGTAACCACAGTGGTAGTGGATCAAGTGGACTTGATGATCTCAGAGGTCCTTTCCAACCCGGCTGATTCTATGATTCTATAATAAAAGCATCTCTGAGACACTTTGTAGATTTCATGCATTTCTAGCACCACTTGGCTACCACTGTAAAAAACCCCAAACCTAGGACCATCCCCAAACATCCTCCACCTGACTCCACTCCCCCCTCACCCAAAAAACCCAACTCACAACAAAACTACTCCAACTATCCAAATATCCTCCTCCCCAGGATCAACTTTCTTTGGTCATATCAACAGAAAATCAGGTTTTAGTCTTCAAACAAAAAACTTGACAGAAACTCTTTCATTTTTCCCCCTCCCACACAAGGAATCAGTGGATTGGAGCTCACCTTCTGGATAACAGATCTTAAATCACCAGCCCAAAAGGAATTGTTATGTGTACTGTCTATTGAACTAAGGGCATCAAACCAGTGTAGTGCTTACTATCAAGAAGAAAAGATCAGTAGTGCAGGTTAGGCATGGAGCCACTGAAAATTATGCAATTTATGTCTCAACCCAGCCATAATCTTAAAAAATATCATTATGCATGTGCTTCTGCAGAGTCAGGATCTCTAAATCCAGACAGTACTGTCTGATACTAAGTACCCTCTAGGTAGGTTAGCTCTAATGTTCCAGCATCTCGATATCTTTCCCCTATTGCTCATCTGACACATAGTTTAATGAAGCAAAGTTATAATAAACAAAGATGATAAAAGCACACAAACTATAGCAATGTTTGTTAAGAGAAAAGATGAGGCAAACCCTAATCAATTAAAGACCAATGCACATGCACATGTGCACAAAATAGTTTTTAGGGGAAGATCTACTCTAAACCAAGATACTCTCATAGGGCTTCTTTCAAGTAAAAAAGAAGACATACAAGTTTTAAAACACACATTATTCCCAGAAAATTCATAAACTCCTTCTTATGAACCTGAAACTATATAATGCTTCATTTTGCAAATCCCAGTTCAGTCTACCCACCTGCAAATTAAAAAAAAAAAAAAAAAAAAGTATCTCAGCATGACTCATACACCCATATCATCTCTGGCTTTGTCAAATCAGATTGGTACATGAGCTCTGGAACCTTCACTGTTGTGTACAGTTGTAAGATGGAGTACGTACTTCAACAGAGCACCAGCACTGTGTATTCCTGTGGAAGTAATTCCTAAGCAAAACAAAGTATCCATCTTGGCCAGCCCATTGTAAAGATTCAAGCACCAGAATCTTTTCTCAGACACTTCCTAGAGGGTGGCTGCTTTTTTAGTCCACTCACCTCTAATGAAGCATTACAAGGAAGTGGTAGAGGAAAAGTCAGGCACAGGAGGATGGTCTCAAGCATCTATAGAGGTCCTTGCCCCAAATAAAGACAAACCAGGAAAAAAAATTAACTGAAGGTATTTAAAAAGCACTCCCCCTTGCTGCTTTTGTGCTCAGGAGGCTGCGAGGGACAGAACAAGTGCTTTCATTCACTGCTTGTGACCTGCTGAGCTTCCACTACTGAGTGACAGAAACTGTGTGCAGATACTACGGCATCACATCAAGCGGGTCCACCTTCTGCCACAGTCTCTTGAGAACTTCATAAAATTTACTTCATTTCTTCTCCTTTTAGAAGACAAACAGGAGAGTTTGTTAGCAATTTACTCTGGAGACAGAGGGGTAAGGGAAGTGGGCTGTTAACACCTTATGGGCTTAATGCATTTGATGGAGAGAAAACCCATTTGTAAATTTGTATTTTGCTGCATTTCTTGTGAAAAGGATGTGGTGAGGCAGACGGGAGAAAGGCTGCATACTAAACTCAGTGCCTGCTCCACACTTGCAAGCTGTGATCCTCTAGAAGCAAAGGAGATTGCTATTAAGGAGGAATCATAAAGCAAAATCTTCTGGGAAAGATATCTGCAGTGTGGGATGAGTCGGGCAGTGAGACACAGCAAGCAGAGACTTCATCATCCCACAGCAGTGCTGGAAACTCCTCTGAGGAGCAAGGGGCCTCCTTACAGCCAGAAGCAGAGCCATAAATCAAACTTGGGTGACAATGGAAAGAAAGAAGACTTCCTAAGGACTCAGATGAGGCTATGTCAAATTTGTGCAGATAGGGAAGCCAGAGAAAGCAGGAGCAGGGGAAAGAGAATTCACCTTACCAGGAGGAAGAGTTGTTTTTGCTTGGGCTTTCAGATTGAAGATTACCTCATTTCAGTTTAGTTTCCTTTAGATAAAATAGACTGGGGGCCTTTTGTCTGCCCTTGCATATGTGGCACCTGATCTCGTGCCAAGGCAAAGTCCAAGCAGAGACACACAGCTGTGCAGTGACAGGTCTTAGATGCACTGTTTCCAAAAGGACATGCTCTTGTAGGACATGACTCAGACCAACCTCATTCTTGGCCCCAGAGAGGCTATTTACAAAGAACTTTACCCCAGACTTCAGTTTCTCTTTTTGTTGCAGCACTATTACTTTGCTGTTTCTGCTTTCTCCTGCCCCAAAGACATTGGCTCAGCTCTTGTGGCATGTGCACACTTGGGGGAAAGAGCCATTTGTCACTATCAGGAGATGTGCTGTACAGAGCACGTCAGCTCTCACCTCCTGCTGCTCCTACAGTGAGGGCTGCAAATCTTGAAAAGATGCATAACATGCACATTGCAAACAGCCATTTATCATCGCAGAGCTGTGCCCCAGACACCCAGGCACAACCCAGCAAGCTGCTCTAGTTGTGTGCACCACAGAGGCATGTCCCCTCCTGCTCCTGGCAACCTTGCAATGAGAAACAAGAACAGAGACACAAAAAGCAAGGCAAGTGGCTGTGTGGATGGTATCTGCTGCAAAAATTCTGTCTTCTCTCTCTCTCCTCCAGAAAGGCCCAGTGCTGCAAAGGTGTCCCATAATCATTAAATTATGAAAATGTAAGTTGCTGGAAGAAAATTAATACCAGGCATGACTGGGGAAGAGGTTGCTTTCTCGTGAAGTAATTATGAAATTAAAATTTGATCTCTCCCTGGTGATTGTACAAAGGGTACGGCTGAGGTCTTGAACACAACAATACAGCCAGGATTTCAGCAGAAGGTTTCACTAGACAAAAAAGCTCAATTAAAAAGGGAGGGGGGGGAATGGAAGACTTTTTGTAAATTACGTGAATTTGGCTAAAAGGCTCAATCAAGCAGGTTAGAGCACAGGGTTTGCAGACTTCCAATTACTTTTTACAAGTTGGAATCAAGCTGTTAGGAAATACAGCTTATCTGAATAAGACTAATAATGCTAAGCTAATTAGACCCACAGGCATTAGCTAGCAGATAAATTCAGGCCAAAAAGAGGGACACTGTCACTTTAAATACTGCCTTGGGATCAGTGGAAAAGCTAATGAGGAGTGTCAGTTGGGGCTGTTTTATTAGGTGGTTCTCCAGAGACTGTAGCCTAAGGTTTCTGAAGCAGGGCTTCTGTGCTTGATTCAATAAATCAATTTATATTAAAGGAGGGTGCAGCACAGGCGCCAGCTCCATAAAGCATTTCTGTGGCATTTCTCAACCTGCTCAGGCGCTCCTCGGGCAGGCTACCTGAATGTGCCGCCAAAGGACATTAAGCCCAGCAATAAAAGGTAGTGGCCGCATTGGCAATATTTGTTCAAATCAGCTGACACATTACCAAGCAAAACATGCACATTGGCTCTCACCAGGGTATTCTGGATCCCCAGTAAGTGATTAATGAGAGCCTGGTTTTTATGAGCCAGAGTTTGAACCGCAGACGGCAAGGCAGACTGCACAATGAAAGCAAAAGGCATCCATCCCAAACAAAATAAAACGGCTTGAAAAGTGAAGTTGCTTTTTTAATCAGATGCTTAGAGGCTGAAAGACATTCCCTGTTGGAAAGAAAAGGGTGAGCACAGAGCAGGCTGGCAGCTTTCCAGGTAGTGGACAATATTGACTCTAGAATAAAATGGGTTTTGCTTAGTACTTGCCTCAGGGCACCGGCTTCCCTGCTTTGGAATAAATTATGCAGGAGGGTGATTTCCCAGCACCGGCTGACCCTCGGGTGGGTAACCCCCTGTGCCACAGCACCCCCTCGCCAGACACAGGAACATGGAGCTGGCAAGGGCTCCGCTGCTGCCGCAAAGGCGGTGCACTCAGGGGCAGTGCCCAATTCCCCTGCTCGCTGCTGCCTTGGGCTTTAGCCCATCGTGTGATGGGCACTACACCAGCTCAGACAATTTCTAATGGGGTGCAGCTCAACTCTGCATGATCCTGGAGGGCAAAGGAATCCACCAACAAATAAGGTCAAAAATGGACTTATTATCTAGGGCTCTTTTGCCATGCTAAAATCAAGTCAAAAAGCTCAAGCTGTGATCTGGAAATAAACATTTAAAGAACTCCAATTCAATGCAAGCAGTAGAAAGGCTACTGTTTTTGTTCCAAGGAGGAGCAAAAAACTAACTTTGAAACCACCAAAGCTGATGCCAGTTGGTAGTGCATTCTGGATGCCTTTGGTTAAGTGCAGCACTGAATGACTCCTCCAGTCCTGTAAAAGGTTAAGAGGGGAACTCTGGAAGGAGCCACAGCAGAGACACAGCCAGACAGATAACCAGGTTTTGGGAAGGTGTCTAGGATCTAGTCAAAGTACTTCAAAATTGTTCACACTGCATTTACCCACAAGTGAAGAAAACCTGATCAACTGTGTCTTAACTTTTAAGTAAAAGGCAGAGAGCACTAATTCTGCGCAGTCCTTTAAAGGAGCAGTTATCATCAGGTCTGCCATTTTCCCGCCATATATTTCTACCTCATGTTATTTGTCCCCACTTTTTAGCACTAGCCACCCTCTACTTACATGGCCTCTAAGTCTTCCCTGATAATTTTGTTACCAGGACTTGCCAATGTCACCAGGACACTTCTCTCTGATACAAGTTTAACCTCTGCAAGCCATGGGCCGGAAAACCCCAGCCCAGAGACCCAGCTGTGAAAGACTGTCAGTAACACAGATGTTTGCCAGCAAATTACGGTTTGAGACAGCTCGGAGGCTTGTGCAGCAGGAGACGCTGCTCTTAAGATGTCTTGCCAGCTACAGTACATGTTTTGCAATGGCTGTTTAACCACAATGCACATGGGGTGAGGGTGAAGGAGACATGGCTCCCAGCTCCCATCAAAACGGGATTTATTTTAGATATATTTAATACAGCGTTCTTTCTCATTGCAACTGCCACTGCAGAGAGTGCAAAAAGGGTAGGAGAGCTGGAGTGAGAAGGGAAAGGCTGGTCTCAAAGCAGTTACAGGCGGCCTGGACCAGTAATGCGGTACACATTGCTGGATCAGTGGTTGTCCTAATGCTGTGGGGAAACTTGGCAGCTCTGCTACCACTGTGGGCTGTGGAGACAAAGCCAGTGTGGAAACTTCACAGGAAAAAAAGAGAAAGAAACAGCAGAAAGAAAAAATAAAGGGCCAAATGCATCATGACAGACCCAAAGACAATAACCTTTTGTAATCCAAACAAGCTGGTCAAGCCAAGCCATTGTTGAGAATCTGAAAAGCTCCAGAGCAAAGGAGGAGGATAAAAATGAAGGAAAAAAATCACACAGCTTCTAATAGAAAACACAGTTAGTATCCTGAATTGTAAAACAAAGCAGTTCATTTTCCTGAGGAAACATCAGAGCAGAGTGTTTTACATTCTCTCACTCAAGGATTCAGTAATTAAGTGTAAGAGGGGCTGTTTCTTCCTAACATCACCTGTATCTCTTTACACGTGTGTGCAGATGTCAACACACAGTGAGGTCAGTGAACAAAAAAAACAACTCAGATAGCTGATAATCTGCATTGTATGTGATAAAAATTCAGCAGTGTTTTAGTGTATCAAGCTCTGGCTGGCCAAAGCTCCATCTGACATTTTCTACAAAAGGAATTTATATGCTAATTTATTCTCCATGATAGATAGTGTCCTTAGAAACAAACACAAAACAGACATGTCCTCGGCCAGTTTGTCCTGATGCATCAGTTAAAAATCCCTGAATTTGAAAGGAAAGAAATTAGAAGCAAAACACTTCAAGTGGAAAACAAGCAGTAAGAAACCCCAGACACCACAAACCATCACCTCTGAAGGCCCATTAAACTGGAACTCTAATGTCTTGTCCACAATCCCAATCATTAAAACTGACCCAGATTTTTAGATAAATAGTAACTGGCTGCTTCTCCTCTGCTTAGGAGATCACTGCACACAATTCAATGGAATAGAAACACGTTGGGCAAATACCTTGCAAAAAGAAATAGATCCTTATTTAGAAGGGCTCTAATTTAGACAAATGTATGGTGATAAAGCAATTCCTTCATCATTTTATTGTCCTGAGGCAACCAAATAAAGAGGTAACTGATGCACTAGCTGTGAGATAAGACACAGTTAAAAGATTCCAATTCTTTTATTCAGGAAAAAAACATAGCCCTCATTTTCCACTTCCAGCCAGAAGTCAAAAGGAACAGCAGGGAGATGTAGCCTCATCACAGTCTCCACATGCTTTTGCCTGGCACAGGCCACCTATTTCTGGGACAATACTGCAGTGAATTGAGACTTGTATTTTCAAGTCACAGTGCAAGAATTTATTCCAAAATAACTGCTTGCAGCTAAGCACATTTGTACTAAACTGGTGACAATTTCTGCATTGACCATATTAGAATCTGTAACTGGATCAACATGTGTCCTACACTTCAGGAAATTCAGAAAAAACAACAGGAAAAGAACTGTCTTCTCCTATCCACTATATGCTAGAGTTAAGAGAGTTCACACACTGGTACTGAAAAGCAATACTTTGAATCAAATCTTCCAGTTCGACTTACTAATGCTCTCCTACCTTACTCCTTATTCTACATTTAAAATTTGAATTCCTTCTTATTTATCTTCTTCTAATGCCAAAGAGTATTAGCTATCCAATATCCATTTTGAATACGGTGAAGTGCTATGCACAGATTCACAAATTAAGTAGAAACTGATGTAAGGGATTATTTCTTCTCTTAATTTTTAACCTTTCCAACTCTGTTTGAATCCTAACATTCTGCTGGTGATTTGGTCTGGAAGAATCACGGTAGTAAACAGAACTTCCACTGAGCTTCTTGACATGGCTCTAATGGTTCATTTGGAACCTCTAGTGTGCACAAACATCTTTTTCCTCTTCATGCTTTACTTTGTATTTATCCCCACCAAGTTTGATCACTGTGATGCACCTTCACGTAAATCACTTAATTCTTTCCAGTTCCTCACGGTCCTTCTTGTTTAATAGGAAAAGAGCTGTGGTGTCATTTGCCACTGCTGCAGCTTTACCACTCTAGCCTCATTTCCTTTCCAGATCAGTAGCCAACTGGGAAAATGCAAAACAACTCCCATGACTCTGAAGAAACCCTCTTTGCCTTCCAGCCATGATAAAAGAAATGTGTTCTTACCCTCCTCTCAGGAAGTTCCTGGCCCATGATACTTCTGTAGCTCTCCCCCAAACTAGAAGGCTATACTTTGTTGGGTTTTTTTTATCCCCCAATAGCATGTCACAATTTGAAAAAGAACTTTTGGAAGTCTACATGAAACCATTCTTTACTGATGCCTCCAGAGACATCAGGGAGTTTAACAAAACCCTCCTTTTGCAGAAATTGGGAGAGTGTCTCATGATGTTCCAAATGTTTTGCAGTTCAAGTCCTCAGTTGATCCAATGTTCTCATTCTGTTCCTATTCTTTTGCTCATGCCTGTAGCCTTTTTAAAATGTGAAGTCATCATTCCCAGGGTGAGACTGCATATTCTACTAGCAGCTGTTCAAGATGAGAGACAATGATGGCTATTCCCAGATTTACATATTCTGCACAAACACTCCAGATAATATTAAACGTAGACCATTATTCTGCCATTAAAACATCATTATATTTATGGTCTATAAAGTATGGGACAAATCCGAAGTGATGTGGAGCTGTTGTTGCCAGTGAGTATCCAAGTTTCCAAACCTACAAGAATTCAGGGTTTATTTTTTAACCCTCTCTGTTCCTTCTCTTCCTCAAAGGACATTTACTACAGAGGCTAAAATACAAACATCATGGAAATGAAAACCATTCGCATATACTGGGCTTTTGCCTTTATAGGTCACACACAGAACTCACAACAGCAAAGATTAGGGCTTCTCCAAGTGAGTGGGAGTCACTTGAGAAGAAGCCTCTTGAACCAATAAAAACCAATGAAGACATTTAGCCATAGACAAAAAAAAAATCATCCTTCTTTCTGTCTTCACTTCTTTCAGTTAATGCTGTTCATTCAAGCCTTTTCATTTTGGGCTGGTTATGACTTTTGTTCAGATAAGCCCGTCTCTAAAACAATTCCTCAAGGAATTGCCCAAATCAGGGGCCAGCTGCACTGGAGTATGGGTGGCAACTCCTCCCTTCTGCAAGCATTCCTCAGCATGCAAAGGCATCACAGCCCAGATTCTGATCTGGAATTTATAAAAAGCTACTTCCAAGATAGGAAAATTGTTTAGCTTTCAGAAACATCCCCTGGCACATCTTCTTTATGTGTTTGCTCTGCTTTGAGTACTCTCACGTTAAAATGAAACAAGGTCCTGGCTCTGAGGGGAGGTCAACTTATTCAAAACATTAACTTCTAAAAGAAAGATACATCTGAAAGAAGGAAATGCCTTTTCTTTTAGTATGCAGGGGTGCAGCTCCAAGTTTGACCAGTTTACACTAATCAGAGACATGTACAAAGCAGGCACTGGTTGGGGAGAAGGTTAACCCCATGCAGAGGACACATTCTTACCAGCCAGTCATGTTGAAGTCACGGTAAAGCATCCTCTTCCCAACTTCCTTGCGCTGCACCCTCCGTGGAAACTCTAAATGTGTGAACTCATTTCCCAGCAAGTGGGGCTGCATGTAAGCCTGTGGGCAGAAATTGAACCACAGATACCACATAAAACAAGACATTATCTATTTTTAATGAGGTAGCATTACCATCCCTTCCCACACAAATTCCACCCCTTCTTCCACCCTTTTTTTTTAAATAAGGAAGATGATGTGTCCATTTCAGCAAACAATGTGCATGTACACCAGTTCTGACCCTGCCTGGTGTCCAGCAGCAGACTTATAGCAGTCCTCTTGCCCTCAAAATCGTTCACTTCTCCCTGCTTCTCAAAATTTGGGATCTCTGAAGTACACTTCATCCATTGACTCTGAAGGAGCCTGTAGGGCTTTGTAAAACAGAACATATCTACTTTTGTATGTCATCAACCTGAGAGAAGGAAATGATAGAGTATAAAGCCATGGAGCAAGCAGAGACTTGGAGGAGTGCATGTGGAGCAAAGCTGAACCTTTTTGACTCCCAGTTCAGCTATGCCAACAACACACACAACCCACAATACTACACACTCTGACTGTCACAACCTCAAGAAAAACATAGTCTTTTACCTGCTCAGTGTGCTGCGCCCCATCACACGTGACACTGCAAATAACCACAAGCTGCAGAGCAATTTATTTTCTTGTTTTCTAAAAACTACTTCATGCAAAATAGACTTAAAGAAAAGCAGCAGCAGTTTTGTGTCACAACTGCAGCTAGTGTCTTTGATGTTTTTAACGTTCAAATGCTGCTGCTGTCCATTCTGGTGTACTGCTCTGCAGATGCTGGGAGGCCTCTTTGCCAGAGTCATGCCTGAGGCTCACGTTCTCCAGAGTTGACCATACTGAAGAGCATCAAGGCAATTTGTCCACTGTGTAAACTTTTGGATTGAATTTATACACATATCACTCAACACAACAGGTTAATTCTAAACATACTCTATTTCTTGTTTCTGAAATAAACCTCACTCCTTTTTCTTTAATACTTTCACAAAAAAGCCTTTCTCCCTCCCTCCTCAAAGCCACATCGTGAGCGAGCTCTTGTGAAGACACAGTCAAATTGGCTAGGGAACTGAAAAAACTTGCATTTCTTAACTTTTTTGCAGGTAACTCTTGTTCCTTATCCAGCCAGTTAAGGCAATAAAGTCTGTCTTATCTTCAGCAGCAGCTGCCATCAAGGCAGATGAAATGAGCTGGGTTTAGTTTGTGGGTTTGTCATAAATATAGTGCTCATCAAAGGTGAGCAGCAGGAAGCAGTGGAAGCCCTTATTGATCTGCCTGGCATCTATCATGCAGATAGTTCACAATAAAATATTTCCTGCATTTAAGGGCTGAGCCTGCTTCCACTCACTGGATCAGACTTAACACATCACAATGCTAACCTTCTATCAGCTTGTCCCTCTTTCTGTCACCAGACATCTTTCCAGAAAACACCTCAAGCTCAGCTGAAATGGGACTGAGGGAGACTGCTGTGTGTAGCCAACAAGATTGGATTCTGCTTTCAAGAGGTGGCTTTCAAGCATGCAAGTGTGATCTTGACATTGTGATCCCTTCCTGGAACAGGAGCTCCAACAAGTTCTCTCTCTATGTACAAGTTAAGGGAAATATATTTTTTTCCTGCGGTCTACAGTCAGCCAAGGTCCCCTTCTCCACCCAAATATTGTTTTCAAGGATCCCCTAATTGGATCACTGTTCCTCATTAGAAAAGTGGTTCAGAAGCACTAATGACTTTTGAGAGGTCCAGCATCATTAGTCCACATGAGGCTTTTCATACTTTCAGAACTCTGGACTCTATTTAAAAGTACATGTAAGCTTTTTATTTTCTTTCTTTTTACTCCAGTAGCAAAGAAGATGGAACATTCGTAATAATTTGATCCATCACAAGACACGAATGACAATTGTTGTTTGTATGACAACGAAGAAGTGGATGTTTTTTGGTATTTTTTTAATTCTTTCTAGTTTATGATATTGTAAACAATGAGGTCAGTCTGCTTTGAAAGTGCAATTCAGTTCACTTCTAAAAATGCACAGCCTGTCTTAATTAAAACGTTACAAACCACTTCTAGCTAAAGACTACTTTTGCCTGTCTACAAAACAAGAAGTCTTATTTAAAGAAAAAACCCTCATACCAGACATCAAAATGAAGTTATCTAAACTTTAGATTGTGAGATTACTTACTAGTCTGAATCACAGATCCAGAAAAAAAAAAGATACAGGCTTTTAGCATTTTTCCACTTGAAAACAAGAATTTCCTTTATTGAAAAGGTAAAGTGATTGGGAGAGACTGCATTTCATAAAGATTTACTCAGATGGAAAGTCTGAGGTTACAACTGAAATAAGATTAATAAAGCTAGCAGTTACCAGTGGACTGCTAATGTTCACATAAGATTTCTCTTCCACAGCCAAGCCTCAGTGCTTGATTTACAATCTAGGGATCTTAACTCGATTCTAATATTTTTGGCATCAGTGAAACAGAGGGAAAAGAGCAATTTGGAAGATTCTGGTGCCTGTGATCTGAATTCTTATGTGAAGAAATGGTGATTTTTGTTACGCTTTGCTTTATTTTTAAATTTTCCATGCTTTTTACCCATTTTTTGAACAGTTATATTTGATGCTTCACTGGTAATTCTACAGAGAGAAGAATGTTCTATTATAAAACTCAGCTGCAACTTCCAGTTGGTTTTGTTGCAAACTGTTCTCCACTTACTATGAGGCAAGACTCTTCTACACCTCAACCAAACCATGCTGGGCAGCAGAACTAGAAAATAAATAAAAAGCAACACTTTAAAAACCTACAAATCTTTCAAGAAGATATATAAGCAGACAACATGAAATTCCCTCAAGCGATCAAATGAGAAATAAAAATGGTAAGTGAACTAGCAGACTTTCACCTGTGATGAGATACCATATTTTCCATTTTTTAATTTGTTTAGTCTTGATTTGCAAGAATCCCAGATCAGAAATGCCACCCAGAGAACCTGAACTTTAATAAAGAGAGTGACTATCAAACAATTTCTTTATATCTTTATGAGCTAGGTTCAGACAACATTGTTATTCTGCGTTACAGAATGGGAACATTTTCCATATTTTCTCTTTCAGAAGCTATTACAGCTTTTTGGCATAAATCTGGCATAGCCTGCACCATGTGTTTTTGGTACTCTGCCATTTTATGGTGTATTTTGTGGCTGGATGTACTACACTCAACATTAGTTGTTTAAAATGGATTTTGCTCAAGGAAATATTAGTCACAGTTCTTTAAAAGGACCATTTTGATTTTAGACCTTCCTTGGTAACCAAGTTGTAACTGAAAAAGTAGTCATGTTCCCAGTATTCCATACGATTTTTTACGTAAACCAGGGTATAAATAAGAAGGGAGAGAAGCCTCTTCCTCTCTTTCCTTTCTGGTGGATCCGGGAGCAGGTTGTCTGCTATCGGCTCTGCTCGTGTGGAGGAGTGAGGCCCAGTGAGGCCTTGGGGACCTTGGGAAGCAGAAAGTGCCGGCGGTCGCTTGGTGCAATTCTGCTATCTCGAGGAAAATAGTAAGATTTTCTTTTGTTAATTCTTTATTAGTTACTCCTAGATTTTGATTGTGTATATCTGTTTTGGTTTTTTTTTTTTCCTCTCCCTTTTCCCTTCAGGGCAGAAGAGCTCTCTGACTGAAAGATTGATTGCCTTCTGCAATACTCTCGCAAGTTGCCTGACACAGAAATCTGTCTCTGCCATATGACCTGCCTGAAATCTGCAGCTGTATGCAGTCTTCCCACTGCCCTCCTACAGAGTGATGACCATGCCCAGCGCTGCTTAAAAGTCAGAATGATTGGACAGACAACTCGTTCTTTTAAGGTTTCCATGCCAGAGGCCTATGCCCAAGGCCATTCTTGGATGCACGGCAATAAACCTGAATTAAAATGGCAGTCAGATCAGGAAAATATTTGTTTCCCTTCCCCCTCTCAGTCACTTAACCAGTACTAGCTGAAGCACAGTTTTGTGTAAGACTAGTCTGGAGAACTTCATATAGAGATATTCACATGACCTGAACAACTCATTATCCTAGGGATTTCTTTCCATTGGAAGTTAAGGTTCAGAAAAGAAGATCTAAATGAATTTCCTGTGGGGCTGAAGCAATCAATAGGCACTAAAGGCAGAGGAAAGCTACTTCATCCTGATTGTGCCAACAGTGCACAGGGAACCAACGCTCAGTAGCCTGAAGGCTGTAAATCCATACCTTCCCTTTACTTGTGCAGTAACTTCCCCACAGTGAACAGTATCTCTGCATTTACCAAGTAAAATATGAATGCTAAAATGATTAAGTGATTTTCTTCCTATTGTGCAGGAAGAGCAGTGCCATACATTCGAAGAAAGAAACTCAACTCTAACTGCAAATAAGAAAATACATCCAAAGCAACGAAATTTCAGACAGGAATAGCAGAAGAGAGATGTTCATGGTGGAATATACTGATAGCAGAACCTGGGGAGTGAGTAAAATTGTTTGGTTTCTAATCAGCTAGACAGATGCAACCTCTGGAGTGTAATGTTTATGCCAACCTTGTAAGAAATTTGGGGTCATCTTTTTTTTGTTTTAATAATAGAGTAAAAATTTTATTTATAGAATGTCATGTTTGAAATTATCTAATTTTGTTTCACGCTCTTGCTATCTTGCATGTATTCTCTTTGAACATAATACCCATAGACCTGGCATATTTGTTATATACAGAATTAAAATAAACAAACAAAGGTAAAGGAATTTTCCAGAGCAGAAAAAACCAGCAGAAATACTTTTCAGATCAGCTACTAGTTTCAAATATAAGCCAGAAAGGACATCAGAAGAGAAAAACAATCCTTGTAGGCAATATTTGATCTTGTATTTCCTACAGAAGTAGCAGACTCTCTAGATGCTAAAGATACCTTTTATTTTAAAGGCTAACAAATTATTTTAAATTTAACTGAACTGTAAATATTTATTGGGCCTCTTTTCCATTTGTTTCTCTATGAATACTCCCAAAAGCAGTTTTCTCTCTGAAATTTTCAGCTTCAAGCCAGTGAACCTGACTGAAAAAAAATCAAATGTGACAACTGAGGAAACACTTAAAAGTTTTTCTTTAGAACCTTCCATCCCACCTTTCAACCATCAGCATTTTGTCTAGTTTCAAACCACATTGCTTGGGCCAGGCTGAAGAAAAGAGACATCTGGAGACCAGGGAATCCCACTAGCCTTGGCCTGTCCACCTCGAGTCAGGCAAGGCTGACAGTGAGCCTGCCTTGGCCAAAGCTTAAATTTTTAAGAGGAAAAAGCAGGAGACCAGAAGAAGCACAAAAGAAATTTCTCAGCCATGTTAGGAATGACATTTTGACAAACAGCCAACCAAGTGATCTGACCATTGATGAAAAACTTAAAAAGCAACAGGATTGTTTGCATGAAAAATAACACTACGCATTTGGACTTATGTTACTTGGGCAGCTTATCAGCCAACACATCCCATATGTCCTCAGCTAGTCACCCTGTCCCAGCTTTATGGGTGCTGCTCCACTAAATAAAATCAGTCATTGATCACCCATCCTATTCTGCAGCTACTAATGTTCACTGAGATCACCTCTAAATTGGACATATTTTCCCTGATCAAAATACTACCAGCATCGTATTAGAATAAATTAATCAAACTCTGCAATATCAATGGTCTTCACTGAAGAGATAAGACTGCTTTCATTGAGATTTGCAGCACCAGGCTTTTCTTCACTTTTGCTGATGGCTAAAAGGCATACATGATCAGTCACTGGTGTTCAGTGAACACATCATCCTTCACTAAGCCTCAGTAACTCAGCAGCATTTCTCTGAGCCTTAGGTATTACTGGGCAATGCTGGTCATCAAACAACACCTGATTTGGTCCACAGGTCTCTTACCAGATACTGAAGTCGCTGGCGTTCAGTCTCTGGAGTGAATTCTGAAGACATTGGAATGACTTCACCATTTCGGATTATTATAGCCCTGTAACAGTAATAAAACATCATCAGTACAGGGAAAAAAAAAAAAAAAGTAAAAAATACCGAGGAAACCACAGGGTACAGTCATACTCTTATTCTCTTCAGAATCACAGTCAAATAAAGCCATCACTTTTCTACTGAGGTGGCCAGCAGAACAAGATAATAATTTCTGCCCTGCATCCTTTAGACTGGATAACAAAGTATATTTGCATAAACCAAGTTCATTTCAGAGCTCACAAAAACATCCAAGCAACAAAGGCAAGAGATACTTCAGTTGATATCTACAGGGTATCCTTATTAAGTGAAATGCAGACACCCAGAGGAGATGCTGCAGAATCACTGATTGTTGAACAACTCTTTGCAGATTTTAATACCAGTTGTGGCTGACACTGTCTAAACTACTGGCTTCAAATGACTCATACAAGCACTTTCCAATTATTGATTGGTCATATATCACATCAGAACATTTCTACTCCAACAGCAAGTGGAAATAGCAAAGTGAATCCTATTTAACACAAATTTAACTAGTTATCTGCCAAAAGATGACAGGTAATGGAATGAGCATAGATCAGCCAGGGGATCTCAGGCACACTTCTGCAAATTGCAGAGATGAAATTCTCTCAAATACCTGCCTGTTGCCTCTTAAGAACCTGCTATGCTGCACGCAAAATACGGCCCAATCCTTCCCTGGTGTAATGCCACTGGCTGGAATACAAGTCACAAGAGGGAAGAATTTACCTGGTATTCCTATCTCATTCTGCAGTCATGTATTCACTCACAGAATCATATTCCTTTATCTTTCCATTATTTAGGCAGCTCTATAAGTATAGTAATGGTTGGTGCTTTTGAAGTGCTGGGTAAATTAGGTATCATCTTACAGACTTGAATGCCTATTTTGGAGCTTCTTCTCAGTCATCAGTAGATTAATTTAGTTTTTGGATAGTAGCAGTGTACCATCTCTCCTCTTGAATTTGGTGTAGCTAAAACAAGCATTTGCCACTTGGATTCCAGTTTCTCTGTGTTTTAAATGGCCTCATTTCCATGATCTTTTCATCCCACTGATGTGCTATTTACGAGCTAGCTTACTTCCCTTAATAATTTAATGAATTTGCTGTCATTAATTCTATGCCAGGTGTTCTGATGGCACTGTAATGCAACCAACAAACATGGTAGGCACATGAAGACTGAAAACTTAAGCCTCTAAACTCAAAACATAGGCAACTTGAGAAAACCAGCTCAGGTACAAACCAGGTTTGTAAAATTAGCAGTTCCAGGCCTTGTGGATAGGTAATTTCAGTAAAATTGTCTCCAAATGGTCATCTACTCTTGCTAGCATGCAAAAGGCAGGAGCATTATCTATGAGGAAAGGAACTGTTCACATTTCTGAGATTCATCTGGCAAAGGACAGCTTCAGGATGGCGCTACAGTGCGAGATGTAGGAAGAGGCTCTAGTGACGAGGGGAAAACTGCTTTGCTTTGACAAGTAACAAATTTACTGCTACTGGGCCTCCAGCACTCCCTTGCAAATAATCCCGTGTAGAAATTAGAGGTAGGCAGCAGTGTAACCTACATATTGAAGGCTCCCACTGGCCCTCCACTGCTACAGTTAAAAACAATACTGTGCGCTTGAAATGAGACAGACAAGGTGGTTGCAACTCTTCAATTTCTTAAAACAAATTTGTTCAGAATTTTTAACAGAATTTTTTCTCCTTTATGGAATCTGGATACACTACAGGCTTACAGAAATGCCTAAACAATGAAAAATATTAAAAATCTGCAGATTTTAAAAAAAATTTTATTTCTGAGACAGTCATTTAAATATGAATTAAGAACTCTACCACCTCTTTTCTGCAACAACACCTTTGCTTTTATTTTTGCAATTCCCAAAGTATTCAGCTTTGAACCAGATCAATTTACTCAGTGAACACTTTTTATAACCTTTTTATATGTTATTTGATTCACTTGAGTAGGCCTGCACTTAAGGAGACTGTGGGTTTAGTATGTACCCTGGCAACAGTCTAGACTAAACTGATCAAAGGAGCTGATCAGACACTAACCAAATTTTACACACTAGTTTAAGTGAGTCATAAGGGATTTTCTGATCTTGTGCTTGTCTGAAAGAGCTACTATAAAATTACACATTGATATAACTGCTAGCACATCAGTCTAATTTTCTAATTATCCCTTGCTTCCCGTTTAATCACCATTTCACAGGAAATCCATATTTTAAAGACCACTCAGACCAGTTTGGAGTTCACTTTTTCTTTGTGCACATTGACATACTTCCTATACATGTTGATAGCTGTCATTCTCACTTCCATGGGTAGAATTGGGCCCTGAGGGACTCACATAAAAAGCAATTCAGAGGCGAGTGGGCCAACCTTTCATGGCTCAACTTATTTTCACTAGAAATTGCAGCCACCTGGGATGAAAAGCACAACTCAGTGCACACACACACACAAAAATCTTCCGAGGGGGAGGAATTAAAGCAATACTGTTGATACCTGATAAAACGGAGACACAGTTTTATGTTTTTCATTAATGGTTTCAGCAGTTGGACTTTATTCAACTTGCAAGTTACAGCTGCTCGTAAGAGTTAAGTGATTTGATCTGAGGAATTAGACAGCTCCAGATATGAGTAACAGGAGGGATGCAGATGCACGTGTACAGGTCACCAGTCCAAATTCAACTGTGGTGGGCTTCTAATCTCTTACCTGGCTCTTTACCTTTCTGAACCAGCTGTGCAGCCATTTCATGACAGCAAAGGGTATTTCTGACAGCCCAAGTGACAAAAATGGACACATTTGTCAGCTGTCTCACAAGATAGGCTGGGTGCAAAAGCCTGGCTTGGGAGGTAACCTGCTCCGTGGGATTTTCCCTGGTGATTGAAGAGGTGCCGACTCAGGTCCTAATTGGGTTTGGAGACTGAACTGCCCTTTCTGTGACCTTCCAGTGACAGAGCTGCCAAGCACTGACTGAAGGCTTTTCCCACCGAGCAACCTCCAGAGCCCTGAATTCAACAGCCCAGAGTCAATAACTGCTCACAAGGAGGGAGCCTGGCTGATGCAGCAGCTGCAAACAGCTCCAGCAACTGCTTTTAGAGACCCACTCTATACGGTCCTGCAGGACAATTAATTTTGACTTTACACTGCCTAATGGACTAAGCAGCAACATGGTGTTAAATGAGCATTACTGCTTCTGCCATGCATGAAAGATGCATGTATGCAAGGAAATAGTGCTCTGAAAGCATTTAGCTCCCCGTGCATTGAGGATATATGAATGTATTATTTTATGCCAGAATACAGCTGTCCTATTAAACTGTCACAAATAACTACATAGGAAGCAAGAACACGAATAGATGCGGTGCCCAGAGAGCATCTGATTCTGCCATGCTTAATAGTGACATTTTAATTTCAGCTACACTGGTGAAACACATTATAGCAGAGCCATAGGGCAAGCCTGCCAAAGGCAGATAGATGATTCATGTTTGCAAGGAACGAGTATGTCAACACTAACCAAATATTCTCTGATGACAAGGTTGCTTCAGACCCATACCAATCATTAATTTATATCACCAGTGAAATAGTAATTAAAAAAACAAAAGCTTTATTGGCAGGATAGGAAATCGGGAGTCACAGATCTGCAGCCCCCTCAGTGCATTGCCCTCCACGCTCCATGGCTCTGATGCCCTCTCCACACAGCATCATCTACAGCGACCAAACAGGAGAAACTGCTCTGAGGTCTTGAGGCCATGGAGGCCAGTAAGTCATTTCTTCTGATCCCTTCTAAAATCAAACTATGGATTTCTCTGAGTCTCTTCCCCTCTTTTGAACCCAGCTACCTAACTCCCTTCCCACAGGAACTACAGATTGTACTCATCATTGCATTTCAGAGATATGTGCTCTGCACGACAATTAAAGCATGTTCACTAATCCAAAGCTGGTAAATACTCA
Organism: Cephalopterus ornatus; assembly: GCA_013396775.1. Classification (NCBI taxonomy): domain Eukaryota; kingdom Metazoa; phylum Chordata; class Aves; order Passeriformes; family Cotingidae; genus Cephalopterus; species Cephalopterus ornatus. The sequence continues at coordinate 41,735 of VZRE01014914.1, read as the reverse complement.
CAGAAAACAAGAATATAATGGGGGAAAAAAGTCCCCAATACACTAGTAGCCTAAAATGGAAGGAACAACAATCTGATTTTTTCTCTCTCTTCTGGCCACTTCACTGAGTTCTTCTGACTCAGAGAAGCCATGCCTCGAACAACTAAATGTGGAGCAAGAGACGTGTCAGTGCCTCAGTGCGCAAGGTGGATCTGGCAGTCATGGCAAATCCTACAGCTGGCTATGTCTACTCAGTCACACGGAAATGAAAAGAAACACCAGGATCTTAAAAGGCTGCACGTACACCTCCAGAAAACACTACATTTATCTTCTGGATTGACATGACTGGGTAGTCCATAATGATCAGCTAAATTCACACAGAACATTACGTATATGCTTTTTTTCTGTATTCAGACTCACTACTTTGAAATTATATTTGGTGCCTTGGTATATATCCCCTTTTAAAATACATGGGGAATGAAGCAACAAAGGGCAAAAATCTGCCACTGTGCTGTAATGCTGCTGTCATGCTCAGGATGTAGCAACAACACCGGCTTAAGGAAAATATTGATATATCAACTGCTTTTGCATTTTTTATATGGATAAAAACAGCCACCTCTCCTTGAATCAAACAGGATTTGGGTTGTTGTTTTTATTCCCTCTTGTGGAGAATACAATCAGATGAAAATTGCGCAGCAGCATTCTTTCTGAGTTTCTTATGAGAAACAGAGGGAAACTCATACATTTTAGAGGAAGCTCTTGTTGGTTACTCTCATTCAATCACACAGACAAAGAAACACTTTAGTGAACAAGGTCAAAAGTGTAATTCCACTGCTATCATGGGTCTATTGGGATTCTAGTGGTCAAAACGAAGAGGCATCTCCAACTGTTAGGAGTATTCAGGGGACACCCTGATTCCATTACACACTTTTTCAGCCAAAAATGATCTGAAATGCAACATTAAACTGCACATTTCTACAAAAGAGGATAAAAATCTGGTAAAGGTGTTAAAGAGAGATCATTCAGAAAACCCTTTTTGACAGTGTATATCAATTCCAAATCACTGGGAGGATGTATCCATTTTGTCAAAAGATGTTAAGTATGTGGATTCGGTACAGATGAAGCAGAAGTGTCTGGCCTGCCCAAAAAGGTATTAGAAATGTGTCAATGAAACAGAAAGAGGGATTAAACTGACAGAAGGAATAAGGCAGGATTTTATTACATTCAAAGGGGAACCAAGCCGTAGATTTTAATTAGGTGTGTCACAAAATAGCAGAGGAAAAAAAAAGTAAATCCTAGAACTGTGGAATAAGTTTATGTTGGTACTTGTTTACTATGGTAACTAAATGCATATATGTAAAGAATCCAAGGAAGATCAATGCTAAGGTCTGGTAAGCTTCAAAACGGCTGTGTTTTTTTTTTAATTTATTTCCCCTTCTTAATTGCTAAGAAGTGAAAGAAGATGACTATAAAATGATTGAAAAGAGAAACGTTTCTCTCTTCTTCAAATGAAGTACTGGAACTTATAGCCATTATGATTACTGATGACTTTTAATACATTCAGCACTGGCACCTTGGTTTCACTTGTTATGAACTGAGTTACTCTCAGTTAGTCCCATTCAGACCCATTTTTCACCGTTTCTTTAGAAGTTGGGTGAAAATACACCTCACTGCACTGGCAATAATCATGGAACTACAGAGCAAAGCCTTTAAATGATTTCCTTAATTTTGTGAATTAAGGCAGGCTGAGGAGAGTGAAACAAACCATTATACAACATCTAGCTGGCATTAAAATAGGTCCCAGCAATGACATATCCATCTCCATAAAACTCAGGTGAAAGCAGCAGCCCTCAGCAAACCAATGGAAGAATCCCCTGGCTGCCTCCCACTCACAATAACCAAGATAATGCCCCAAGTCCTACTTGTCATCGCTATCAAGAAGGAAACAAGCAGCAAACCAGGGAAGGAGTAGAGCCAATGAAAATCGCCTCCTGTCCTCATTTTCCATCTCCTGCCACTCAACAGTCCTGCCACCCTGATGTCTTTGTATTTTTCAGCGCAAACATAAGGCTGTTCACAGAAATATTCTGACAGAATACAAAAACTGGATCATTTTTCTTTCAGTCAAACAAAGCCAATGTTACAAGGGAACACAGTCACCCCTGCTTGTGGCTCTTCCTGTGACAATACAGTTTCGTGTTATGCTGTGATTAAAGCAGGCTGCTTGGACACTTTCACTCATCACTTGGGGGAACTTCAGGTCCCTCAAGCCAATAAAAGGTGTGAGAACTTGTCTTGGTGAAGCATTACAAAAGCAACTTCCTACAGAAGTGTGCTTTGGTATTTCCTGCTGGAACATTGAAGATCCCTCCCAAACTTCTGCTAAGGTTTTTTGCAGGCTGCCACCCACCCTAGCTGCTCCAAGAGTTAATATATCTCAGCAGCACAACTGCCAAGTGCAGCCCCTGCTCCAGCAGGACACTGACTGGGCATTTCCAGGTATCTCATTTAAGGTCCTTTCTTCATGTCCTTGTACCGGCATGGAGAAAAGCATGCTACATCTCTCCTGCGGCAAGATGAGAACCTCCGCCTGCCTTTGAGAAGAACCAGGGAAAGAAATGAGGAAATCCAGTCCCTGCAAAAACCTCCGAAAGTTGTCTTTCAGAGGCAGGCTACCTACAAACACGTGAGCTGTTCCTTTTCACATACATGTAGAGCTTTACAGTGTTTTCAGTTACCCAATTCATTCATGTTTACATGCTTGTTTAGTGATTCCTTTAGAGAAGGCCTCTGGGCACAATGACGCTGCTGAAATACTCTAAAGCCACTATTCTGGTGAATTGTATCATTATTGTATTATTTTTAATAAAGGATCACAAATCGGCAAGTAGAAGCTGTTTCTCTAAAATAATTTTCATAGATTTCCATGGAAGGGCTTACTTCTCCATCTACACTAGACCTGAGCCAGCCAGCATCTTCCTTACTGCCACCAAAAATAATAAAAATCTGAATTTTTATAACTGATCTCATATTGCATTTCCTGTTTTCACTAACTACTTAGTAAGCAGCATTTTAAAGGATTATCTACTCCTGGCAGCCTCCCTCTGCCTTATATATTACATCTAACCATGGGAAACACTTGGCAGTCACCAACAATGTAACTAAATTACTTCAGTTGTTTCTGTATCACTTCTCACTCTACAGTTCTAAAGTAAAAACCTGAGCTTGAAGGTTGTCCACATTGGAGAGAGCTTGGAGAAGGCACATTACTTCCTCATTTTTGGCCCCTGGAGCTGTACTCTTCTAGTTACCAGTACCTCTTTGGCAGGCAGTAGCTCCATTCCCATGGGACCCCCCATGAATTCCCTGTTCTAGTTTAGGTCCTCAAGCGTCTTTCTTATCTGATGAAATCTAAGTATTAAGTTATTATTAGCAATTGGCTTTATTAACAGTGTTTTATATTAGGGCTAATTATACATTTTTTTGTATGCCCACCCCATCACTAATGGGACGGCACTGGTTATCTATATGCAATATTCTTGTTTGTTTAATACAGAAAGTAACTTTATTGAACCAGTAGGAACTCTATAAGTTTACCTACATACTTCAAGTGTTGTCTACTCTAGTTCCAGTAGTACTAAACCAAAAGTGAATGAACTAAACCAAAATGCTCTGTAATTTGTAATCTGTTGACTTACATGTGAACACACAGATCTTTCAGAAAGGGCTTCAGCTGGCAGCTGGGAAGCTATTACAAGCCAGTTTATAGTGACACTACTAGCACATGAAAACTGCTCACCGTTGGTTCCAGTACCCTTAGGCTGAAAATTTACTGCTCTCACAGGATTCATTTTGCCCACGATGATTTCAGTGTGTTCTTCATTTGAACACAGCTAAGGCCAGGGTTGCAATGATGATAGACCACCACGTTTCTGTATCATGGCTGAACAACATGCCACTAATTACTCAGGTCATGCCAGGAAAACAAACAAAGAAGTGCAGTCATGTCTGTGTGGCCAGCTCTGAGCTTTGGGACTGGTATCTGTGGAATCAAAGTCTTTTTCCCTGCTGTCCAGGATATCACATTCATCTCCAGGACACGTTACTATGGCAACTAAACCTGGGCTTAGTGGATGAAGGCATTGCTGTGGAAGTCAGTGTTTATTTTTGCCAGTAATATGGTTGGGATATAGCTGACCATGTAAGATGGGAGAAGCAAGGATTTTTTATCTCCCTGCTCTTCACTGTCTTACCATTGAGAAAGAAGGAATGACTTTAGCATTTAAACTCATATCTACTTTGATCTCAGCTTTTCTACTTGACTCAGTAGCAGTTGTAGGATGTTGGAGCAAGCTGGACCAAGATGTAAAAGCAGACTGAAAGTATCAGTCTCTGCTCACTCTGCATTGATGAATTTTTACCCAAGTCCTGCTTTATTCGCCCACAGACAAGTGACAAGGGAAGCCCTCTCTGAAAGCCCCAGGAGCAGGGCTCAAGCTGCAAGCTGCTGAGGCTGAACAGCCTGGGCTGCTTGTCAAGCTCACAGAACTCATGAGATATAAAAAGCTTTTCAACATAGTGGGCATCGTAGCAGCCTTTGAAATATTCAGCAAGCAAACTCGGGGTGTTCCCTTTAGCTCTTCTCCCATAGTACAGATGGGAACTAGAGAACCAAGGTGCCCAGCCTGCTTTATATGCCTTGGCCCCAGCCCTGCAACACCGGAATGAAGAACTTGCATATGTCTCTGTGGTCAGTTACAAAGGCAGAGATCTAAAAGATAGTTTGGTTTGGGTTTTGTTGGCTTACTTTTTTCTTTTTTTTTTTTTAAAGGTTGAAAACCTATGAGAATTAAAGTTAATAGAATTCTTTACTCCTGGAAACCAATACCAATGAACTGTGGGTTTCTAGTTTACCGATATTACTTGAATAGCCAAAACTCCTCTCCTTCCTTGTAATCTGGATCATAGGACAATGTCTGTGTGGTTAGAACCAAAAATTTATAAAAAGAGAGCTGATGTACCAAATGTACCCCTCACCAAAAATGTTTATAATGGCTTCAATACCTGCTAATTGCCATAGACATTGCTAGGGCATATGGTCTCCCAGGAAAAACAAGAGTTTGGAAAAGAGGTAGGACATTTGTTTTGTCTTCAAAAGCCTAAAAACATTTACTACCAAATTAATAATTTCTGACGAGTCAGTGCTGGATATGACATGCCAGTACCCTGGAACTTGTCATCCAAGTTCCAGGGTAGAAAATGTTCTTTCTCATCACTACACTTTGAGTGCAATGACTTATTTCTGATCCAATACCTTTTCTTCACACCTCGCCTTAAGTATTTCTTGAAGTGCCTCCAAAAGCTTTACCCAGCACAAAATCCTAAAGTACCTGAGGTTGCTGCTATTCCTATGAATCCTGTCCTCTGGCCAGGCAGGAGAAGAGAAGTGCTTTCTGCAGGCCTGCAAGTCATGCTTCTAAGGAAAAGAGACGGGGGGACAGAGAAACTGGACTTGGCCATGTCTCGGGACTATGACTAAGATGCCATGATATTTTCCAACATTTTTGGCTAGGCAGGATCAGAATTCTCTACCTACCAAACTGCAGTCAGTGAAGGAGAACGTGCGCTAGAGAGGCTTGCTTTGCCTTGAATTAAGTCTCTCCTCACTACACAGACTTGTGAGCAAACCAGACTTCAGTTGTCTGTTGCCCTGAAATGATCCAACATTTATTTTCAAGTGATTCTGTCAGAATTAATAATAAGCTAAAAAGGGGACGTGTACATAGATTGGCCAAAATACGTAAGTGTTGCTTTCACCTCCGGAGAGGAATCCTTTGAGAATTTGGAGGAATGAGAACTTCAGAGGATGGAGAAGAGTCACTACAGATCGCATGGTCCCAAGGTGAAAAGGCCCTGAGTGTCATTCAGATTCACAACTTTCTTTGTCCCGTCTTTAGGAGAAGACAGAAAAAGAACTGCAAACTAGAGAAGCTTAGTAACTGAGTTAGTCCTTCCTCTAGACCTTTACGTCTCTACTATTAAGCACAGTTATTGTTTATGCAGACACAGATGTAAGAAGACAGAGAGGGCTTAGGCAGACCACTCAAGGAAAACAGGGAAAATACACACTGTTTAGATTAGAAGATGGGTAGTTATGAAAAACAGAAAATTAAAGCTTCCTAGAAAGACAGTAAACCAAAGACTAAAGTAAACTAGTTCTACAACAGCAATATTTTCACTTTTTAGTTTCCATCCTTACACAGTGTTAGCGCTTCTGGCAAAAACAACCCTGCTGGAGTGCCCTAAGAAAGAGGTCAGATGCCATGAACCAAAAATATGGGTCAGAATCATCAATTCTTACTTCTCAGAAATTCTATTTAAGATAGTGCCAGTCAGCAGATACGCGGCTGTTTCCATGCCCCTCTCATTTACTTCATAAAAGCAAATTAATGCCCCAAATTTGACTTCCTATAATGAGAACCATGCATGAGGGAAGCAGCTGACAAGCACCATGACAAAGAAGAGGAGGCACAAATGTAGTGAGTTTCAAGACAAGCAGCAAATCCAGAAAGGACTGAAATGGTAAAGAAATTAAAATTTCATTTCACTATTTTATTATACTGGGAGAAGACTGTGCTACAAACACACTCTCCCACATCTGGGCTCTTGAAGTACCAAAGAAGTTGCTTTACCTGCACCCACATGGAAGCACCACAGTGCCTTAGCATTAATTCTACACTTGCAAAAAAGAAGAGAAAATCTATCCTGGACATGAGGATATATGTTCAAGCACCCTGAAGACATAAGTACAGGGGAACAAAAGCAAGGAGGTAAAAAGATGATGAAAAGAGAGCTGATGAAGCTAAGCAAAAAATTCAGTGACCCTGCAAGTCTGTAAAGCCTTCAGAACATCAGGCTCTTTGCTTTGATGCCATGTTCTGCCAATAAATCAAAAAAGCCCAGAACCCATTTGCAGATTTAGTGAGTGTTTCAGGGTGTATGGAAAAGTCAAATCAGCTTGCAGTCTTCTGCTTCTTGTATAATGATAAAAGCACAGCTACACTACATGGCTCCAAGCACAGCACAAAATGGAAGTGCCTGCTGTCTCTGAGCAGCCCCTTAGCCAGACAACACAAATGCCAGAACAACACTCATGCCAAAGACTGTAATGCAATATGATCATATTAACTGTCATTGTAGTGATATTGGGCAAATGTTGTGTTGCATGAGGATATACAATAATTGCACAGTAAACCATTAGGTCCCTATTTTACTACTGCTTCATCACTAGCTATAAAACAACATCCTAATAAGGAGCATAAAACTAAAAAAAAAAAAAATGAGATTAACAAGGCATGCTATAGCAGTTTAGAAGTAAAAGTCACTTCAGCAATATAAAATTGAACAATACTATTTAAAACAATGACCAGAGAAGATTTACTACTCCGTATTAAAAAAAACTGCAGCCATTCCAATATCCTGGCCTAGTTTCCATAGCTTATGTATGTCCAACCAGTAAGCAAAACACAGCACCTCAATGCTCACTAGAAAAGCACTATATATTGGATAGCTGACTATACTACTATCAGTCTCTAATCAGAAAACCTTGCATGGACAATGCTAATCACTGAAAAGAAGAGAAAGAAACATCAGAAAAAGCTTTGGCTGATATTCAGATATGAATTTTGACAGTACAAGTAGGTATATTTATGGCAGAATCAAAGAATGAGCAGACAAGCCATTAGAGAATGAAAGCGGCTCCTTCCAAGTTGTTTTTATCAGGCTCTGAATATATCACCTCATTTTTAGTAAGGTTCTGGTATCATGTGCAGTGAACGTATTATTATTACAGAACTGTGATTGCATCGTTAGCAGAAGTTTAATTATATCATTGACATTAGTGATGCCATAACATCAGGCTCAATAATAGTTCATAACAAAACCTACAATTACCACAATTTTTCCTCCCTTTTACACCAACCAAAAGTGTTCAGCTTGGAGAAGCCTAATAGTCCATACAGAAGCGAGCTAGGGCTGAACCTGAAAGGACTGCTGGCTGGTAATTTAGTAATATGGTAATTAAAGTCTTTTCATGATGTAATTACACATCAGCTACAAAAGGACAGCTGCTATACAACACTGCCAGGGTACGTGGCATGAAATGATTAGATCTGAGAAGCTTTGGTGGATAAACTGAATACCACAGACATAAGTCTGAGGTATAGCTGGCACCACACAGTACATTATTATTATTCAAGTCTCACACTTAACATTTCCTTAGTCTCATTGTGATAGTACAGTTTTTTGCACATACCTTGGTCTTCTGACAGAAGCAGCTGTTCAAAACCCACCTTTAAAAGCTTCTGCTGTTTTAAAGTTGTCTGAAATTAAAAGACCTAACCTTCTTCTGGGGAGAGGCAGTACAAATAATATTTGCATGAACCCAAAATGTTTATTTCCCACCCTTGCAGCATGAAACCTTCTCTCACAGACTCCTATCTGCGGGAAGTGTAACTTGATTTATTTACAAGCTTTTTCCAGTGATGTAGCAGAGAGGAAAGAAAGAGAATGAGGAGAGGGAAGAGGCACAAATAAGAAGGTGAACTCAAAGAAACTAAAGTACTAAGGGTTTCAGCATCTAGTTTCAACAGCAACAAGCAGAAGTCCCCTGTTTGAGTGAAAAAACAAACCCACCCTTCTTCTCAAGAGCAGCAAAACATTTCTTTAAGTAGTTTCCTTATTGTATTTCTCATCGCCCTTCCCTGTATCTGTGCAAACCACAAAGCTGACAACACAAGGCATGAGACAGCAAAAAGGAACATATTTTTCCAACTAACACAAATAAAACTTCTTGACTACATAACTGGATCTTCAAAATGCATGAATGCAGTGTGCACCCTGGCAATGGGCAGACAATCTCAGAGCTGCTTTTCTAGTCCTAAAATGTCCTTTTAGTCATGACAGCAACTTGGATGTTTTGCAATAGCCATTTTTTTCCCTGAAAGAGGGTAAGTGAGGGTTTCGTGGGAGTGAGAGCCAGACTAACTGATCTTCTACACTTTAAAGCTTTCATTTTGTTTTGAGCTAGAAAAATCAAGGAATGGACTTATTTGAAAATGAAAGATTTTGGGACAATTCTCCTCAGCATGAGAAATGTTTTATGTGAGGTCCATTTGGAAAGTGCAAAACCAAACTATTTTGGATCTGGAGGGACTCTATTATCTACAAAATGTGAGGAATGAGTAGAAGAACTTGAATCCTGGTTCAAACAACACCCAGCCTTGCTGATGGCTTCCTTTCTGATTCCTGCTCTTTTTGTGAAGAAATATTTTGGATAGACTTAATGAACATTCAAAGCTTCTTGAAGACTTAGTGTTGTTAACTACAGCTATGCCAATACACTGGCACCAAGTCCAGATCACCATCATCAGGAGTTTCTTCCCCTTGGGTATCAGAGGCTACAATGGAGCTACCATGTCAGGACGCACTTGACATTTGATGCAAAAAGGAGATTCCGACACATCACTTGACAAGAGGAACTGGGCAAAAAACTTTCAACACATACAGCAAATTTAGCATCTTAAAAACAATCACCAAAGTGAAAAGAATAGGAATTTTATGGCCAAAGTATTTATCTGATTTCCTATGCAGTTTAAAGCGGCGAGAGGCAATAAAAAGGTTAGGTTTAAACTACAAAACTATTTGCTCTTGAGTGGTGTCTCTGTAAGTACATGGGTGTACACACTACTAAATATGAACTGGGTATGCACAAACTTTAAACACAAATGCATAAACATAGCAGTCTTCACCTAAAGACAACACGGTTCAGTACCTTTGCAGACTTTAATTATCCAGCTGTTAGTGAATACAACAGCCGTTTGTATCACATGGGGAACTATTCTCCTTGTCCTGTTTATGCAGTGTGCTGCCAAAAGAAATATGGAGATCTGAAGTCTTGCAAGAAGAGCCTCATCATCTCTCTCTGATGGTAGTATGGGCAGAGAGTGAGTGAGGGGAAAAGAATGCAAGTCAGAGATTTCCAGTATGCTCCTATCTTAGGCAACATCAGAAGACAAAGAAAAAGCTTCTTGTTGTGAGTCTGCAGACATACAACTTCAAAATATAACAAAGCAAGAGCTCATGAACAACACCATTCAGTTCTAAGAAATGGACAAGCACACGAGCCAGAATAGCACAAACAAAAAAACCTAAACTGTGATAGTCTGTCTCCCTCTCCTCCTCTCCAAATACAAGAGTAGCAGCTATTTGCTTACAGATCACTACCTTCATCTGTATAAAAAGCTGAGAGCCAAGTGGCCTATGAAGACTAAGCCTGGCAACAGGAACCACAGAACTTCCTACTGAACAAATGCAGCCCTATCACAGCTCTTCCAGATGCAGTCATCTTGTCAGAGTTCAACACACAATTCTACTACACACCCAACAACTCTTTTCAATGGCTTTTTAGCATCTTTCCACTACTCTGCAACCATCAAGTCATTCAGAAACTGCTACAGGACCAGAAGTGCTGCCAACTTCCCTGGCTGCAACCGGCAGTTGACAGGATACCAACTCTATCACTGGTATTTTCATTCATTTCTGTGAGAACTGTTAAGTGTTCACTCAAGAAACAGAATCCTCTTGTGATACTGTTTGCAACAGTAACACCAGACAGGAGTCTGGGGTGAAGGACTAGTTGGGAAGACACCACACTTACCTGCTATCACCAGCATTTGCCACATACAGCTTCCCCAATAAATACACCACCACAAGGGCTGTGCAGCCACCAGAAATATTATACATGGTCCTCTCTCGTTCTATTTGCAAATCCTGTGGGAAAAGAGAACAAGATTTATAAAGACACATTGCAATTAATGTTTGAGAAAATGAAGAATCCTTTAAAAAAAGGAAAATACAATAAGTCTTTCTTAAATGGTATGTCCCACTAGCTTTCTTGTCTTGCAGCTGTGGCCACATGGTCTGGGAGAAGAACAGAAAGTTGAGGATCTATTATTTATGATACAAAGATGTTTGGGAAAAATCAGGTCAAGATATTGTAAAACATTAGGTACTAAGGAACAAACAGCAACTCTCAGGGACGCAAGAGAATTTGCCACAGCAAAAGCACAATGAAGGCAAAGATAAATGTAGCTTAACAACAGGTACCTGGTGGTATAATTGGAGAGTGCTTTACATAGACAGCAAATAATTAATGAGGCCTAGCCATGATATGAATAACTACCTGCTCCCTTAAAGGAATGCTAGAATTGTGGAGTATATACCTTTAGGAACAGCAGCAAGAGACAGACATGCCACCAAGCTATCCCTTCAGGAACACAGGGAATAAGTGGATGCTAAACTGATTCTGAGTGCAAGAAGTATTATATACAAAAATGTCCTCCTGCTTAACAGAAGTGGAGAACACAAATCACATTTGTCACCAACAGTCAATCAAGTCCTGGAATGAGAAAACACGTAAATATGTACATACAAATATATACAGTCTCCAAGAAAGCTTGGAGAACATAAAGGACATAAGTAAATGAGCTACTTTTCAATCATCCATACATTTTAAACAAAAATTGAAGTGTACACCAATGAAGTAATTCTGATGTCTCTTACTTTAATTTGGGGTAATAACACAACGTGTTACAAATTACGCTCCTCTCCTGTGTCCAGAATCAAACACAATTTCAAGCTGGTCTGTCCTTGTAATATTGAATTTGTACAGGAAGCATCATTTAACATCACTGTTGCAAGTATTGAAAGATTTTCCCAGCTAAACTCTGCCTGCTTTTATGTGGGTTTTATTATGAATATATTTGTTTGCCTCTGTATGTGTGCATACACACAGAGCTATACTTCAGCCATTACTGTATTTGCACTGAGCAACAAACAGCTCAAATTGTCCACGCCTTGGGGTATGGAATTTAGAGCTTTCTTTTAGAGCTAAATTTATCTGAAGAAAAGCACTACAACAAATGCAAACCATGGCAGCTGCAATTTGATAAAAAATCTACAGGGCTGGGAAGAGGTCACTGCCCAATACTTTGTTTCCTACAAATTTCAGGGGAGAGAGGTGACCTGGGGCAGCAGTGGGGATGTTCAGCAGGGCTCAGCCACTGTCCCACGTGGGTGGGCAGAGGTGTCCATCACAAATAACGTGACTCCTCGCTGGCTGGTGTACGCACATCCCATTTCTGCCACGAACGCAGTGCTGAGGCGCTGTCCTTGCAGGCCATCCTCTGCTCCGTATGGGAACTGCATGTGGCTGCCGCAGAGAGATGGGTTCTACTGCTGCCTCTGAACACTCTGCGCTTCATTTTTTGGAGATGAGAGGGGGAGAGGACCAGGAGGAAAACACCTCCAAGCTAAAAATCAAATTTCACAAAACTTTTGGTCAGAGACACAGGCCTGTTTCAAATGCCTCTTGATCTAATCTTGCCAGAGAGAAGCTGATTTTCCTCCCTGGGGTTTCTCTATATTTTTTAATTAAGCTGAAGAGTTCAAAGAAAGCAGACATTTCTAACCATCAAAATAATTTAAACTTACAAATACTACAGTGGATTTTTCAGGCACTGCCAAGAATTTTAAGAAACCTTCACCTCTACAGTTCAGAGTATCCTCTGAGACCTCCAAACCATATACAATACCTCACCTGGTTTCAGCTCTGTCACATATACACTCTGCAAGTGCTGGAATGCCTAAATTAAAATTTGTTTCTTTGAATAAGCAGAATTCAGAAGCATCTATTATAGGAAAAGATGGATAACCATTAGGGCCTCATTATCAGAATTTCCTTGACTTAATCCAGTACCCAGATCTAGTTTTTCTCAAATCATTTCTGTTCCTGGGCTCTTCCATCTAGTTGTTGTGCAGAACTCAAATTTTCTACCATGACTTGTCAGAGTACATGCACTGCCATGTTTAATTTGATATTACATACTTTGCTTGACATTTTCTTTTCCAGGGGCAGGTAAAGAGGGGAAGGCCTTCCTACAGCTCAACAAGATTTGAGGGGGGGGGGAATATATATATAATATATATATAAAAATATATATTTATTATATATATTTATATATATTTTATATATATTTAATATATTTTTAATTTTTTTATATATATATATAAAGCAAAATAAAGCGCACCAATGCCACCAACTCATTCTGATGAGAGACATTGGTTTTTAATGTAATATTCTGTAACAGTGGTGCTGGGAAAGTAGAACAGTACAAACATAGGCAGAAACCTGAAATGCCTCTGCAGTCTTTGTGAGTTTAAAGGGTCTCATTTCTAGAAAAAATCAGAGTGTATACAAAGCTTTTCTCATTTTCCATATGGAAAAAAATTTCAGAGCAAGTTTTTTTTTGCCAAGGAAACAGATAACTCGGTCTGAGCTCTGCCCTCCATGCCAGGATGCGTGCTTTAGCGGGTGGCAGGAGTGGGATACCCAGGCCTGGTCCCACTTCCCTGGGTACGGGATGCGGGATGCAGGATGCAGGAGGGCGGAGCACAGCTGCAGAGTACACGGCGACGTACCGAGCAGGTGAGGGAGGGCAGGGCGGCTTTCTGCACCGAGAAAGCCCTGAGACGAGACAAGCCAAGACCCGGACCCGGGCTCCCCGGAGAGGGCGCACGGCTTACGCAGCGGATTAACCACCTCTCCCGAAAAGGCAGCGCGATGCCGCCGCCGCCCCCGCACTGTGCCGGAGGCTCCGGGCCCGGGGACGGCCGGCTCCTGCCACCTGGCGGAGGCTCCACGGCGGGGCCGCGGCTCCTCCTCCCGCCCTTCCCGGCCGGAGCTCCCCGCGGGCAGCCCGAGCCAGGCGGGACGTGCGCGCGGCACCCAAGTGCGGGCCGGCTCCGGTGAGGTTTGGATGTACAGGACACCTTGGAAACAGACCTGTGCATTCAATTGCAGTACCGTCATTGCAACAAGTTGGCACACTGCAACAACTAAAATAACTGATTTTCACAGAATCACAGAATTAAGGTTTGGAAGGGGCCTCTGGATATCATCTAGTCCAACCTCCCTGCCGAGGCAGGGTAACCTAGAGCAGGCTACACAGAAACGCACTGAGGTGGGTTTTGAATGTCTCCAGAGAGGGAGACTCCACAACCTCCCTAGGCAGCCTGTTCCAGTGCTCTGCCATCATCAATATAAAGTTCTTCCTCATGTTGAGGTGAAACTTCTTGAGTTTTAGTTTATGGACATTGCTTCTCATCCTGTCATTGGGCACCATGGAAAAGACACCATTCTCGGCACCTTGAGATATTTATACGCATTGATGAGATCTCCTCTGTCTTCCTTAGACTAAACAGGCCCAGCTCCTACAGTTTTTCCTCGTAAGAGACGTGCTCCAGTCCCTTAATCGTCTCTGTGGTCCTCCACTGGACTCTCACCAGTAGCTCCTTGTCTTTCCTGTACTCTTTTGCCTAAACCAATTATAAGTGCAAGTCTCCCCCAAGAGCTTAAAGTAGGTGTAATTATCTATTGTTTTTCTTAGTCTGACCATTTTTATAAGATTTCCTTTCAAAGTAAAACTTAATGCTGAAACTATATTGCATTGTGGTAGACACCGAATCATTTGTATATCAAAGACAGATGAACTTCAGCTCTCTGATAAAGAGCAAGTAGGAATTAAAGGTATTGGATCTGTAGCATATGAACAGAGACACAGGAAGGAAAATATTCTGTTTAGAAACAGGAAGAACAGATTACTATAACCTACACAAGGAATACCTAGACACTGTAAGTGTAGTGAGTTATCCAGAGCTTCTGCATTTGTCATACTCTATCCACAAAGGCCCTCCCAAGCAGTCAGGTGCCTGAACATGACCTGAGATGGTGTTCTGTGTGAACACACACCAGAGATGTGAACGCAAAATAATGCAGGGCAATAACAGCCCTGCTCAGTCAGACACATTCAGGAAAGCAGCGATGGGTAACACATACGCTGGTCTCATAAGAAAGGTAGAGTGCTTGAAACAGCCCTTTGACACCCTCTTACCTTCACTGCCCAGTCCCATGAAACTCCATTTCTCATCTCTCCTACACTTGCAGACAGATTCAACAGGAGAAAATCATGTCATGCTCTCAGAGCTTGGCAGTCTTCTGGCCTGAAAATTATGCCAACTGAAGCATGAAATTGGTGTCCTTCTCTTAAGCATGCTCTGAACCCATCAGGGCACAGTGGCTGAACACGGTCATCTCTCTCCTTTCTCAACAAACAAAGATTGAGCAGTCAAGTCCTCCCTTTCTGAAAAGGCATGCTAAACTGACAGGAGATTTTCATGCATCCTTCTCTTTCTTTTCATTTAGCAGAAGCTAAGCCCACTAGCCACTGGACATAAATCTGCTCGCATAACCCACACTGAACAATTACTAAACCATGGCTGTGAGTCCTGCTCTTGTACAAACCCAGCTGATGGGTCTGTTTGCCTGCACTTTCTTGGGAAGAAAGAACAGTCCAGCAAGATAATTGTTATTAAGAATTCAAAGTAAAGTACTACTTGTAGCAACAACTCTAGTCTGTAATTGCATGTACTGGGCAAAATTCATATACATCAGGAAAAACAATGATTGAATACAATGTGACCTTTTATGTCACATCAGAAAAAGTGGCTGTGGTGCAATGAATGCCAAGAGCCTTTGCTGCTGCTTGGGCAACAAGGCTTTCTAAAGTGCATACCCATATACTCAGACTGATAATAGCACCCAATGCTGAAATCTGTTACTGTAAGGCAATACTAATCTTTATGTTAAAAAGCTACTGTAAGGCAATACTAATATTTACGTTAAAAAAGGAAGGGAAGAATAAAAAAGAGAAGAGCATCATGCTTCTAAAACTCCAGTGATGCCTTAGAATTTTTAAGATTTCTAGCCTTTTGTAAATTTTAATGTAGCTGTAGTATTCTTTCACTTTCGACCATTACTTTCTCACAGTTTGTATGGCACAATCCTGAAGCTTCAGTTTAACCATCTTTTAAACATCTTTTCAAAGCAATAGATTTTTAGCAAGAACATTCCATTGGGATGTGCAGCTGGAGTGGAATAACAAGAGATATGGTAGATAAAACAAGACAGAAGGCTCAAGACCCTTGGAGGGACTCCAGTGGGGCAGTTCTGAGGGTCATACCCGTGCAAAAGGGGTCTTAGGATTGGATGTCCCCATTAGATATGATACTTAGTAAAGGACATAAAAGTGGAAGGATTCTGTATGTGGGCATGTGCCTTTGTACTCCGTGAGCTAGAAGGCCTTCATTAAAAGAGCTGCTCTATATCTTATCTATACTAAATTTGCCTGGTGAGTTTTTTTCTCCCGATTTTAGGCAACACAAGTAATCCATAAACGTTGCTGTAGTGCTACCTGGGATTTAAGGTGCAGTTCCTGCCTCACAGGGATGCAGCTGGTAAGCTTGAGGTCCTTAAATAGTTCTGTCCACACTCAGATGGCGTTAAAGTTGTGAAAGGGAAAAAAAAATGGTGAAACAAAACCCCTCTAAATCTTCATCTTCTCCAGGTAATGTAACTCATTACTATAAGCAACAAGGACTTCAGAGCCCTGAAATGTACATACCATTTCCTTGAATGCACTTTCTATGGCCCCAATAACCAGGCACTCGTGTGGGATCTTCTTCTCAGTGAAGAAGCGTGTTGGAGGGGTGCTGGGCGAGCCTGGGGCCCCCACACCACCACGCAGGGAGGCCGCCCGTGTCAGCGTCCTGCTGTTGGTGGCCGGGTTGTCAGGCTCCTCTCCCAGGCAGGTGGGTGGGAGGACAGCTGTGTTCCTCAGGATGTCTACAATCTCCTGCAGCTGCTCCAGGATATGGTGCTGTAGGAGTTTGGAAGCAACCACAGCTGCCCCTGACCCAGCGTGTCCATCAAACAGAGACCAGTAGTACAGATTGATCCCATCTGAGTCCTGGAGAAGCAGGAGGGGAAGAAAGGGAAGGAAGACATAGTCACTGTTACACAGCTCTGAGTGAGTAAAGTTCAAGCATGTTCTTAACCAGTGCATCAACAGCATACTCATCTACACAGCAGAGTTCCTCCAGGAGGAGGAATTCAGCAATCTATTGTGCACTCTTAATTTCATTACTGAAATGCTGAGATAAGGGAGTATTGTCCTAAAGTACTGGATTACTTACCGTAGTAAGGATCATACAGAATACATCCTAGAATGTTGGAAAAACCAACACATGTACATTTCCGAACGCAGATCCTTAGCCAGACCCACCCACTTGCCCAGCCTGGTAAATTCACCAAAAAAAACTGTTGAGAAACTTCCCCCCCTGAAGGCAGGACTAGCTTGGTCTGGGCTCAGAATCCCTCCAAGGTCACACAAAAGTTGGCTGTAAAATTCTGCTAAAGTAATTTTTAACGGTTAACAGGATTACCAACTAAAAAACCTGCTTGTATAAATAGATTGCTATTCATGCAAAATGTATTTCGCTAACAGAAACAATATCTGAAAATGAAAATATTTCAGCTGAAAACTGAGACTATTTCTTCAAAATGGCAACACTGTGCCTCCTGGGATATGTAGATCAAACTGCTTCTGCTCCCATTCTTCTCTTAGAGTTTGGCTCCCTAGCCAAAATCCATGTCATGATTCACCACGAATAATGCTTCCACAGTTTAAATCCTCATACCAACTAAAGGTGCTATACTTCTTTGGAAATGTGTTACTTTTGGGGTAAAAAAAACAAAGGCATTACACCTCTGACTGAGATGAAAATATTTCACTTTCCACCTAAAGTAAGATGATGTTTTGTCATTGTTCTCCCCCTGCCCCCAAACTGTAACAGAAACTTAAAATTAAGAACAAGTTCACACACCCCCCTCCCCCGCCCCTATTTTCTTAAGTTTTCCAGGGCAACCTAGATAACTGGAAAGTCTGTATTACAAGCAGTCAGGGGAGATGACTACCATAACAGTGCTCTCATACAGACATTCTGTGTGTGAAATGCTCTAAGGCCTTAACTTCAGCTGGGATCTGCAGGCATTATTGCAATCTAAATATGAGTCTTCAAGAACTTCTATGTATTCTTACAAAGCTTCATTTACTTTTGAACTAGCAAAGAGGAAAACCACCGACGACCTATTAGTAGTCTAAAAAAGGAAAAAAAAAAAACGCAAACTCTTTTTCCCCACCCTGAGAATAAAAACAGCTCCTCTATTTGAAAGAAATGAATTCCACAAAACCATACCAATTCAATGGGAATTAAATATATGGTGCAATTAAAGCAGTGATTCAGAGAATGAACAAGGGCCAGCAGTCCAGGCACACAGATGAGACAAAATGGACAAAAAGGTCCTTCCTTTTCCTTGCACAGCTGTAGCCACCAAGCATTACCTATTTCATATGCATGGCTATCCTCTCTTACATTTAAAAGCTTGAACTTCTTCCCCACAGGAATCGACATTCTGCAAACTCAGAGAACAAGACATCTATTTTTACTAGTACTGGCAGTATTCTGTCCAAAGTAGTCTTTCAAAGACCAGTCTCCATTTGTTCTTTTAACTGGACAGAGCCCTCCAATAGGAGTGTGATCAGTCACCACAGTGATTTATTTTAGATTTTCATTCAAAAGATTCTAATTTAACAGCAAGTTGAACAGCTACCAGAAACATGAAGAGAACACAGATCCTTCACTGCATTGACCTTACAATTCATTTCCAAAATGTACCAGGAAATTTAATAAGCATCAAGCTCCTCAACTGCTGACCTAGCTTTTAGGAAGGCTCAGCAGTCTCCTGGGTTTTGAAATTGTAAAATATAATTAAGACATGCAAAGTTTCAGGTCAAGCAACAGATGAGAAATCATAAAAGAAAATGCATATATTTACACACATAATTGGAGCTCAATTATAGGAAGAAAACCTTAGCAAACCATAGCAGTCAATTTTCAGGTAAGCTAGACAGTAGTCCTACATTGCAAACCATCAGATTTTTGTTATGAAGCTAATTCCAAACAGGCAAATAAAATCATGTTGCCACTAAAGGTTTATTCTGAAAATTATAACCTACCCTCAGTATTACTGTTCCAGATATGAACTACATGCACAAAATGCATTAGAGGACATCTTTAGCTGTCACAAAATCTGAAGTGAGCTAGCAACTGCCACTCCAATCCTCAGAGAAAAGCCTCCTTGTCTTACTGATTATATGTTCATCTGCCTATGGTAGGCTACCAGCCTTGTGTCACACAGAACAAATACATCGTACCATCTTTGCGCAAAGAAAACTGCAGAATTTATATACGTATCCTCACATTACAATGATAATTAATAATGCATCACATTAAGTCCTGCAGCCTGTCACTATGACAATATCCTGGCACAGGATTCCCATTTCACTTGCTGATGGTTTTTCAGTATTCATCATTGAGGCATTCCATAGTTAAAGGCATTTAAAAATAGTACCAGTGAAAAAGCTGTGCAATTTAACATGAATGTTCTTGAATGGGGACAGACAGCAAACATGATTAATCTAGCAGTAGTGGAGTGGGGTGGGTGGAAGGGGAGAGAATTAACTTAGGGTTGAATTTGCAGAGTCTTTCCTTTCATTGCTCTGCTCAGTTTATTACCCACTCTTTGAAAAACAAAACCATGTTTATGCTATTTAACAGGCTTCCTTGGATTTGTGAGTGTGTCAGGGCTAAAGAAATGTTCACTTCTCCACCTCCACATTTCTGGTCTGCCATCTCCTCCTTCCCACTCCCGGAAGCTCCGCGGAGTCCACGCACAGAGTCAAGGCCATGATAGCAGCACCTAGCTTGTGTGGGCAACACGTGGATCTCTGACTCCCTTGTGCTGCCTTGCCAAAGTGCAGGACTGGATTGATGGGGTTAACATAAAACAACAATAATCACACAATCTCAAATGCAGCTGTCATTTAAGTTTGACAAACTTCCCAAAAAGTAGGATAAAACAAAGATGACATGATCTTCTCCAAGCTTCTATGGAAAAAAGAATTAAAATCTGAAGATGATGAAAAGGGCTCTGTTAAATGAAGAGAACGTTAAATTCCAGTGCCTATTTCCCCTATGCCCCACACTTTAAAAAACTAAACAAGAACAGAAAAAATCTTTTTTTTTCAATAAAGTACCTCCCTTATTTCTTTTTTTCAGTAATTCTGTAAGGTGCTCCACCTCACGGACAATTTCAGATTGTGTTTTACGGTGGGATTTTCCTCTAAGGCATTTACAGTATTCAGCCTCTGGCTTTCTTACTAAATACTTAACAGGACAATATTCTATCATTCACTATAGTGTCTCAAGCTGGTATTTCTACATCCTATTCATACAGATTATGAATCATATAACACCAAACTCATACACTCCTTAAAAGATATTTGCTAACAATGCTATGAGAGGGGAAAACACAATATTATACCTCACAGTATAAAGACATGAAAACAAAAATACGACACATTATAAAAATGTGGGGTTTTTTTTACCCCTTTTAGATATATTCAACCAACAAAAGATGTAGCAAGGAAAAAATCTTACTAATTGCTAATGTAAGACTGCCCTCTAGGAGAAAACTTTCTCAAGAAATATGCTGCCTGTTTTGGGAAAATATATTACAAATTTAAATTCACAAGGTGTAGCCTAATAACATGGTAGAACAGGTTTTATACAGCTAAATAATGAGTGCTATAGCACTCATTCCAGTGCCATGTAGATTACAGAAGTAAATCTCTAGATAAGAACATATAAAGAACAATATAACAAGTAACTAGAAAACAGTATACTATATTATATGAATCAGCTGGCTCCTGACTTCAAACTTTATGCTAATTTCTGGTCAAAACAGGTCAGAAATAGACACAAGAATGGAAAATCTGAAATAAATATATATATCTCAAGAAATTGGAAAGAGAGTGACTGCTTATTCCAAAATCAAGATGAAAGACACAAAATCAAAGTAGGAAATACACTAGTGAAGAGAGGAAGAAAAAAATCAGAAAAATCCATTAGATACTTCTCATAAACACTGGGTAACTAGATATTTAATGAGGCTGACATTAAATTTCAAATGGATAAAAAGAACAGTTTTCAAAAACATTCAGTTTATCAACTCCACCATTACAATATCATAACAGCATGACAACTGTAACAATGGATAATATCAAGGCTTGTGAAGATGCCTTTCCAATAATGAAACAGTTTTAGATCTCTGTATTTTTAATGCAATCTAGTCTTATTAACTATGCAATGTTTGGAAAAAAGTTCCTTCTGAGGAAGATGATTGACCGCGCAGTGCGTGGCTTTTGCTCCTGAGAATCTTTTGATACTGGAAGTTAATTGGGCTTCGTGAAATAATGCTACAAAGCTTTTTATGTCCAATGCATGCCACCCAAATATGAAAACAGTCAAATTCAGCACAACATACACACACAGGTACATTCACCCACACTCTAGATGCAGAGGCCCATGACCAGGTATCTCATATGGTAGGTCTGGAACTTAAATGTGGTGTGAGACCAATACTAGTACCCCTGCACAGCATCAAGATGTGTCTATCCAGGCTGGTGTGTGCATAGGGGTCTTTGCAGTGTGCCTGTGTGCATGGCACAGCAATTCGCTTTGTGTCAAACAAACCCATCATGTGGACCAAGGATCCTGTTGCTTATCTTGCTGTGTTTTATGTACACAAACAGTACTGTGGCCAAATGCTTGCTTCATTAAATATCATTAATGCATACAAAAGTTAAATACACTCCTGGAACCAAGCATATGCATGAGCCAACAGCAGGCAGTTGCATGAACTTACCAGGAAAGACTTTTTAAAACAGATTATTAAAACAAATTCTGTTTCGCTTTGCATGACTATACATAGAACTCGTAGTCCCAGCAAGTTCCGGGCACAATTCTTTATCTAGGAGTGTGTAAATACGTACTTGAAAATATAAATCATGACTGTCTGAATACAATGAAGAATATCAGCACACAGCAATTCGAACATGT
Organism: Cephalopterus ornatus; assembly: GCA_013396775.1. Lineage (NCBI taxonomy): Eukaryota > Metazoa > Chordata > Aves > Passeriformes > Cotingidae > Cephalopterus > Cephalopterus ornatus. The sequence goes on along the minus strand of VZRE01014914.1, from coordinate 19,778 downwards.
GATTTCAACAAAGAATTGAAAGAGGGAAGAACAGGGCAATTTGCAAACCCTGAAAATCCCTCAGTTTAAAAATGTCACAGCAATAATGAAATACGAAACAGAACATGGGGAGCAAGAGGTGGGGAGGACCACAGTACAAGAGGAACGTTCAGGACACCAATGAACCCTGAAGCCATCAGGTGTACCAAGCCATGGAGAGAGACTAAAGCATACTGCTAATCACCACCTGATTTAAAACAGACACACACACACACAAAATCCAAACCCAGAAACTACCAAAAAAGGCTATTTACAGTCCACTGAAAAACTAATTATCACTTAGGGACAACTTGCGTTCTCCAGCAGCAGGAATACTGCATATCCACACTGTCTGATTCCAACATTCAAACAGGGCATTTAGTGTTACATGGTGAAATGTTGCCATCAAACACACACTAATAACCTCTGCTGGGGGCTGAGCTCATGCTTAAAGAGCAGATGAAGTAATTAGACAGTCAGGAAACAAGACAGATGAAGAATAGCAGATGATTGCCAGTAGACAAGTGCATGACATACAACACACTCCACACAAATAAGAAGCCACAGTTTGCAAAAATCACTGAATTTTGTGTTACAGATGACCTTACCCTCCCTGCACAAACCAAAAGAATCTCTTGCTTTAATAGTTTATAAAATTAGAGAAGGCAGGTATCTGTCTGACACTGGCTGAAGATGTGGTTTTATCTACAGTGGCTTAGATATGACACATTTTAACAGCCTATATGATTCATACAGGTCTTTATCTGAGCCCTGCGTAGTTTCAGTCCAAACAGAAGCTAATGTAGTGTCCACAGAGCTCCATGTACTGCAAATGTGCCTACAAGACAGTGCAGAAGCTTAGAAAGAGCAGATTGAGGTTGACCTCTGGTTGTGGCACCGTGAGGCATCTGTGTATATTAGAGAATCATAGAATGGTTTGGCTTGAAAGAGACCTTAAAGATTATCTAGTTCCAACCTCTCTGCCATGGGCAGTGATGCCTTCCACTAGACTATGTTGCTCAAAGCCCCATCCAACCTGCCCAAACTTCTCTGAGCAATGTGTTCCTATGCCTCACCATCCTCACAGTACAGAATTTCTTCCTCCTATCTAACATAAACCCTCTGTCAGTTTGAAGCCATTACCCCTTGTCCTTTCACTACAGGCCCTTGTAGAAAGTCTCTCTCGGTCTCTCTTTAGGTACTAGAATGCTGGTCTAAGGTCTCCCTGGAGGCTTTCCTTCCCCTCCAGGCTGAATAAACCCAGCTCTCAGCCTGTCTTCACAAGGGAGGTGCTCCAGCCTCCAGTCTCAAAATTTTTCAAGATTATGTTTCAGAAATGAAACAAAAAGGAAAATCCAACGAGTTGACAAATCCTTGCTCATCTTTAAACTAAAACATCTTAGACGGAAGGAGCATTTTTCAGTGCAAAAAAAAGATCAAAAATCAAGTAGTATGAGCTAAGAAAAATATAGCATTCTGCATTTAAGCAGAGAATCAATAAGAGGTAACTGAAAAGATATGAAATATTCAGTAAACATCTTTTAGTGCCATATTGCCACATCCTTTTATATTTATTTTGTACCTCTCCTCCGACAAGATACAGAAGTGTGCTTACTGAATTATCTTTCAGCTGGAGACCTTCTCCATTGGGCAGTGATGATCTCCGTTTTGTTGAAGAGTTCTTGTTTGGTGTAGAATTACTGCCTCCAGCTTTCTTCTTCACAAAGAGGACTTCACAGCTGGCTTGATCTTCATTGTGCGTGCTCTTCCCTGCATTTATTACCCTAAGAAAAAACAAAACAAAAAAAGAAAACATTGCCCAAGTTAGCAAAGCACAGAAGCCTCCTTCTGTATCTTGTTTGTGACTCAAGATGTACGGAACCAGAGTCCAGCAGTATTGCGAGTACTGACTGAATTAAAATACCTGTCTGACTTACACATATACATACATACACAAACATATACTTGCTTGTTTTCATGCACCTACACATAACAAGCATTTTCTGCAGAACTATATGAATAAGAACCAATGGCATCATGAGCATATTTTAGCCTTGGGCATACCATACTTTTCTTTAAAAGGACTACTTTATGGCCAAAGTTGATAACAGTATGCCTCCCAGTTGAAACATGAGATCCGCAGTTGCTTTTCTACCTGCCAGCCTCTCTGCTATGAATAATGAATCTGTTGGCTGTTGAGTTCCAAGTCTTGCACAAACAAAATACCTGTTATAAATCTACAAAGCTGTTACTGCTAAAGGCAGTCTGTTCAAATAGCATACATTAGAAATGCTATGACAGAAGTACAAAGGGAAGACTTTGCCTTATATTCCGACAGGCTAGTCAAGCTTGCTTGTACCACAGCAACACAGTGATGCACACTAAATACACCCCTCTAGTACTGCACAGCATAACCTCCTATCCACAAAAAGCCCACCTCAAACCATCTGTCCCACCTGCAGCGTAGATAGCAGAAGATTTGCACTAAGAGCTGCAGGCATGCAGAAAGCAGCACTAAGAGCTCAGAACAAGCTTCGAACAGCCAAAAGTATCCTGAGACTTACAGCACAACTTCCTTGTTTTGGTCAGGCTGAAATAACAGCTATTCCACTAACAACAGTTTAAAACCCTAATCAGAAGTCTACATTATCAAAATACTGTGATTACTGTCATCCATCTCAGAGGAGTCAAGCTCATACACATTTTCTACATGAGAATCTCACCACAAACTAACCTGTTTTGCTTCAGTTTGACACATGCTTTGACAGTATTGGGTTCACATTGGGAAAACCTGTCCAACCACACCTTGTTCCAACTAAGCAAAGACACTGTCACTTTGATGTAAGCATGTCTTCTTCCACAAACACACTCCTCTCTACTACCAGGTTTGAGTCAACAAGTTGACCAATATTCAGAGACAGTATTTCCACTACTGGACAAACACTGAGTTTCACATCAGGCACACAATGTTTTTAAAAACAACTGCTGCCTCCCCAGAAACTAAAAGAGCTTGAAGGCACATCATAATCCTGATGGCAAGTTCAAGACATAATGGACTTCTTGATCTCTAACATTTTCATTACAGTAAAACTTTACACAATAAGAAAACACTTGCTAAAGGTTATTGAAATGAAAAGAAATCAAATACCAAAGGAAGGCTTGCAGGGGACTCTGTCCCAGCTTGCCTGCTCTCGTGGAAATGTCCATTCTGTGTCAGCCTTGCTTAAAGGTAATAGATTCTTTTGACTTTGGAGGAGCAATATGCTACTCTGACACACAAATGAGTATTTCTGCCTCTGATTAGAAAAAACAGCCTCTTTTTTCTAAGAAAACATACATCCACTACAATTAACTGCTTTCAGAGATGCAAAGTTTCCTTACAGTGCTAAATGTCACACACTGAACTCTATCTATTCACAATACTACCAGTCATTTACACATATTTCTTGCAAATGAACACTAATTGTGAATAAAATTATTTTATAAAACACACAGAGAGCAGGGATGAAGGAGCTTTTAGATGCAAGACACTTGTGAGCAATTTAACCACTCACCCCCTGTAGTGCTTAACCTTTGGGCAATTGGAGATCAAATATTGAGATGCAGTAAGCTTCCAGTCCAAAAACTCACATTTTCTTGACATTAGGAAAAGCAGAAGCATATATTAAAGCATAGGGGCAGGGGAGGGGGATGGACACACATACACACACACCCCACACCCAAAATCAGGAATAGTAAAGCATTTAAGTCAGCTGACCAACACCCATTCAGTTTGAAATGCCACAAACATGATTAAAATACTGCAGCAGCACAGAAAGTGTAGTTTTATCAGATCAGGAGCTAATCAATAGTCAGTTTAGCTGATCAGTCTCCTCACTAATGCTGCTGTTTTCAATCCCATTTTAAAAAAGACGAGACAAAAGCAACTCCTTACAAAAATCAGTGCTTTCCTACCACTTATTTTCCTTGCAAAAGTCATTCAAGTATTGGAGTTGCCCTGGCTTCTGAGCTTAGCAATGGACTTGACTTCAGGACTTGTATGTAAGAAGATGTTCTGAAGTATAATGATGAGTTAAGTTATGCGCAATATGGTATCATTTTATAAAGCTCTTGCCAAGAAAATTTGTCAAGACATTGAATACATCAGAAAGACTACGAGAACAAAATGACCTAACAGACTAACTTGGCAGTCAGCTACCACAAAATGCCGGGAGTTGAAACTCTGCACCAAGCACCTTACTAGAACAGCATACAACCAAAAGGAACCTGGCAGCACTGAATATTGAGAAGACATGGGAATTGGGGTATCAGTGCCGTGAGGATGGGGGACCGAGGCTGTGAACAATATATTCCATTCCAGAAACCCACTATATCTCCCAAAATTCCAGTTTTCCTTTCTCCAGCAGAGGATTAAAGTTTATTTTATTCCTTGTGAAGACCTGAACTTCACATAATGTCAAAACAGTTCTTATGAGTACTACCACATAATGCAAGGCCTAGATGCCAAAAGCTGCCCCTCTCCTGACACAGGCACTCTTCTACTCCCATCTCATCGCATCCCATCTCATATGCAAACCCTGAAAAAGGGCTGCACTGAAGCCCCATGATTTGTAATCTCAGAGCTTGAACTATGTGTTGGTGCCTGATGCCTAGCACAGAAGCTGGTAACATTTTCTACTCTGCTTCAAATAGCTCTGACTTTGCTGCCTTTTGAAATGCTTTTCTCTCTGCAGTTACTTAAATCCCTCCTGCAGGCAATTCTTCCAACCAGCTCTCCAATGCTGATTTCACTGCTGTCTTTCCTCCTTGCTTTCCCAGACTAACTTACCAGGTCAAAAAAATCACATCTAAGCTGCTTATACAAATAACAAAGCAGAACTAAAAAGATATTCATATCAGTAAAAGATAACCCTTAATTAGACCTTCAGAATTTTTTATGGAAAAATCTACCCCTCCTTCCACAGATGAAGTGCCTCAGCTTCCTAAGATTTCCCCTTCATATCTTCTTTTCTGTCTACCTCAAAAAATAAGTTATCCACCAGAACAAAATGAGATAATACACCCCCTTCTCACACATAAATACAAAAATCACCTTCCCAAAGAAAACAATCTCCAATCATTCAAATTCCATTTTATCATTAATATTAATAATAAGGCAAAGAAAATAAAATAATTAAAAATTATTTTTAAAAGGTTGAGGCCTACGTAATTCTCTAGCTTTTACTCAGACACATGCTTTCAAGGGAATTCTTGCTTTTGTTCTCTCCCCAAATTCCTCAAGAAACTTATTAAACCAAATGATAGTCAACTCCATTCAATTCCTTCCCTCCTCTCTCCTAATACCCATTTATGTCCTGTCCAATCTTTTACAAAGTTCAACCCAAATAACATCCAGTTTGGATCAGAAGTTCCTTTTTTTACTGAGTTCACTGTCTCTATTGTGTCAAAAACATCGCTCAGTAATAAATAAGTAATTATAAGGTTTAGTTTGTGGTATAGTTGTGCTAGTAAAAACATTCCACTTTCTGAAGAGGAGTTTCCTGAATCCTGCACAGTGAGGTGGTAGGATTCGGTCACACTTGAAATACCTACATCAACCTTGATGGTCACTTCAGTACTTCACCAGCCTAATCTTAAACATGTCCTCAGCTAAAAGGAAATAGATAGGAGATAGGAGCCACCTAGTTTGGATCACAATCAGCATTCTGCTGGTATCTCATGAGACCCCAAATCCCATTTGGCTGAATGGAAATGTAGGTTACAGTGTGTTTCTATTCTTCATTCAACAAACAGGGCTCAAAGTCATGTGCCAAGGTCACTGATTCCAAAATCCTAAGTTTATTGTAAATGAATCAAAGTAGGCCAATTGAACAAATCCAAAACAGGCTTTGATAATAGTATCAAAACAAACAAACAAAAACCCCCCGAAACCCCACAAACAAACAAAACCTCACAAATAAACAAACAAACAAAAGCTTCAGTCTTTTGAAGCATTTCTATTCAGCCCTCTATATTTTTTTGCATCGATACCAGTACATATACTCTTTGGTTGCTTTACTCTTCCCTACATAATGCTTTTGGATATTACATTAAGTTGTCATCAGGCAAAGTTCCAAGCTGTGCTGTAGGAGGTGAGTTTTACCCAGGTTTACATCTCAAATTCTAGGAAAAAAAAAATTAATTTATTCATCCGAGGACATTTATTTTTTTAACTCAACAGAGTAAAGGAAAAAATCTCAGTAGAAATTCTGGACTATGCACGACAATAGCAGCGCACACAAAACATGCTTTTTGAAATGAAAAGGCTAGGAGAGCTCCAAGAGCTTGGGGAGCTATGCTGTGGCAGAAGTGTGGGAACTGGTCTCAGGTACACTTTAGACCTGCTTGGCATAACAAATAAAACCTGAAAGCAAGGAGTTTAGTTGAGCTATGGGGTAACTCACAACCCTCCTGCCACCACAGGAGGACACCACAAATCCCACCTGCTTCTCCTCCAACAAGGCGAAGTTCCTTTCCACAGCAGAAGAGAACATTTCCAGTTCCACCTTCCTGTATTGCAAGGGTCAAGACATTCTACATATGCACTCCCAGAGCACAGGTCTGAGCAACCTGAGCTTGTACCATATAGGTTAAGGTTGAGGCTGTGGGTATTATCTGTGCCCACAGAGATTGACACTGGAACATAAAATACCCAAAAGAAAGTGTTGCAAAGAAAGCAGGGAGATGCGTCTTTTTGCGTTTGTTGGTGGCGAATCCTCTGTGCCAGGCAGCAATGATCAGCTGAAAGTGGAGGATGCTGAGCTAAAGAAAACAAAATCAGCTTGCAAGGACCTAGCAACAGAAAGCAAAGGACCAGCTGCTTTTTCCAAGTTGATGTTTTCTTAGTTAGATCTATTACAAAAAGATGCTGTCAAATGCTTTTCTCTATAAACATAGATAAGATTCCAACTTTGCTCTAATAAAAGCTGAAAGTCCCATAGATATTTTAAAAAAAATTAAGAAAATTCCTGCAAACAAGTTATTTGCTTCAAAAAAATACATGCCTTAAAAAAATGTTTCAATCACCAAACCAAATTTTTTTCTCTTAACCCTGCCTTTATCTTTCTTCCCAAAGGAAATTCTCTAACTCCATCATTTATCCATAGAATCTTAAATACTTCTTAAACTATATAATTTTGAACATGCCCCTTGTTTCTCCATTAACAGTTTTCAGGTTACTAACAATATCAAAGCGTAATACCACTAAATGGGAAAGGAAACAATTCTTTTTCTAGGAAATAACGGTTGTATTCAATAATCACAAGAATTAAATAGTGATAACCAAGGGCTGATGTTGTGATGCTTTATTTATTTATACTGGATAAGAGTGACTTTCTGCAATTCTAGCATATACAAATTTCTGAAATAAACACATTAATGACATTCCTGCTGTCCACAAGTTGCCTTATGTACTTGGTGCAAAATATAGCCCACAATAGAAGCTTAAAACAGAGCCTATGAGCTCCTTCTGAAGTGAAGGAGCGTTGCTTGTAAAGTGTCCCACAAGATGTCTTTACTTGGGGAACCTGCTCTCATTTGATTCACAAAAACTTCAATTTATCAATCCCAGACAAATGCAAGAGCTCTGCATTCCCTCCTGAAGGGTTAGCAAAAAAAAAGCAGGTAGAAAAAAGAGGATATATTGCCATGGGCAGTTTGTTGTACTGCAATTTTCAATGCTACCCTACTCTGCGGTTTCAGAGCAGCAGTGGGCACCTGTAGTTGTTTTGACTCTGAATTAATCAATTTATCAGGAAGCACAGAGCCCTACTCTCCCCCCTCAGCCTGGCTGGCTCCAGGCACTCACAGGAGCTACAGGCAGCTTCTCTCCTCTTTCCAGCTGTGGTACACACATGCTACTCCACACTACATGGCATCAGCTTGCATCCAACCCAACTAATAACACAGCAGTAACCCACATGAACAAATACAATACGTTTAGACAACAGACAATACGTTCCTACTGGTTTGTGTTATAATTTCAACAGTCTTAGAACGACAATTAAAGATACCACAAACCCCCAACTTTCGTAGAAGGATTGCTGGCTTTTCTTGCCCCTCCCTTAATGGATCAGCATATGAGCGGATGTCACTGCCTGTTTCTGTGACACCTCATTTACAGTCTTACATTTCCAGGTAGGTGGCTCTTTCCTCCCTTTCACCCACATAAGATTTATTTCTGCACTGGGAATCAACTTGAAAGAGATTTCCTTCTAGGTGTCCAATCCTCCTCCTGCAGATGAAAGGCAGCTTTACAAGCAGCCTAAACAGTTCCATTAATTTGTTACTCTAACTATCATACTGCGCACATCAAAACCAAAGCGCTCACTAGTACTGTCCACCGCAGGCAGAAATTGAAGCCATCCCTGAATTGGTTCTCTAAATCCATGGCGCTAAATAAAACTTTCATTTTATTAACCCAGGAGGAAGTGAATATTTAGCCATAAAATCTTGCAATGATCTACGTTAAAATATGGTTTCTTAGACCAGCAATCACACATACAAGGCCAAGTTCACTTTGGGGCCCAGCTGGAAACAACAAAACTGATAAGGACTAAATATGATATTAGAATATGCAAGGCATAAAACTGGAATACCATTTATGCTGGAAATTTACCATGAGTTCAGTAGTAAATGATCATAACCTCATAACACAGCTTGTCTTTGGACTGAAATCAATGGCATCTTGAAAACGAAGTCCACTCTGATGCTATTTGTATGGACTTCGCAAAATGAAGCGCATCATGCAGCTACACTTTCCAGAAGAAAGATTAAATACTAAGTGACTACAAGGAACAAAACAGCTGCAAGTCACTGTAGGAGTGGAGCAAGCTATGCGATCACTACCCAGGGATAAGCATCTCTTTTTGATAATTAGCACGCAGGTATTACAGGAGAAAACCAAAGGCCAGTGAGCCCCTAATAGACGCTGAGCCAGACTAGTGAGACACAAAGGTTGTTAAGCATGATCTCACTTCAGGGCTGGGCAATCTAAGCCACAGATGGCAATACTATTTGCCAAATTCTCTTTCCTCACTTCTGTAGGAGCCATCAGAATGGGGTAAGAAGAGGTTGCAAAAGCAAAGATCAATTTCACAGTGTAAGAGAACCACCATTTCTTTCCCACAAAGCACAGTGAAAATGCAGAGCATGCCAGGTCAGACTGCTCATCATCCTATTTAAAACAACTTTCTCTGTCTGGCTGTTCAAAGCTTGCTGAAATATAAGGAAGAGACACAGAAGACAATGAGAACAAACACTTTTGTGTTGACCAATGTCCTTCTAGTCCAGTTTCCACTAATGCGCTGTCTTACACCTTTTTCTTTTTCTTCTTCTCCCTAACAGTTAAGTTCTCAAATATTGCTAATCTGGGGAAAATGGGTCTGAACTTATTTCCATGGTATTCAGGAAGAAGTTGCCTTGAAAGTTCTTCAAATGATGTTTCTTATATGAATAGGGCACAGTCAGTCTGGTGAAGTCAGCCTACAGATGAATATATCTGCACAAA
>VZRE01014914.1:0-10191 GCA_013396775.1 Cephalopterus ornatus | reverse complement strand
AAAAAAAAAAAAAAAAAAAAAGATATTTTTATTCATTATTAGATTTTTCTAGATTTTTGTTGTTGATAAGGCAAAGAATGCTTACCAGCTTTGGTTGGTGTGATAAGTTTTCAACTGCAAATTAAATCAGAAAGCATTAAAAAAACCCAAAAGAGATGTGAAAAGGAAAGGAACCTTTCTACAGGAATATACTTCATCATGGCTCATTAGCCATGTGTGAATAGTCCCTGTAACTTTACACATTAGAACTGGCAACTCTTGAAATTGAGGCACCTGGTTCAATGTAAAGAAAACACACTATGCACATCCTGATAGCAACGTTTCTTTGTTCTATTCACAGCCATTTTATCATGTGTATCTTCCCCATCTTAGTCTTTAAGGGTGATACTGAAAGTTCATTGATGAGCAATACTTGATTTTTGACTGCACACCAAGTTACACATCATTGGATATGCTGCTTTTAGATGAGAAACATCTTTGATCTATCGCTGAGCTCACATTCAAGATGAGAACCAAAGTTCTGTCGTTTCTTTCCCTCTAATGCAAAGGGAAAGCAGCCACTTCCATGTTTGTTCCCATGAGCTGTACAACACCTTCTGCATTTGAAGTGGAATATAGTCTTGACCATGAGCATCCCTCATAAGGAGGGCACAATAGCAGAGACACGTCTGATAAAATGGCTGCATGTGAGTTGTCCCCATAGTTATGTGACAGAAATACACAAATCATGCTAGTTAAAATGACGAAATGGCAGTGACCGCAACCTGCCCCTAATCGCTACAGTGAGGATCATCTGGGCTTTAAACTCTGCCTACAAGCTCGACATCACTATTACTACTACACCACCTACACTCCTACTCTACACAAAACACCAACCAAGAGTTCAATTTGAATTAAAATACTTCACTTTTCTTGTAGACTCATAAATGAGTGTTCGCACATGTGAAGGATGCATGAAGAAAACAAAAGGCTACTTTCCCCTCCTCCCCAATTTTCCTTCCCAAAGTTCTGCTTTTGAAAGCACATCCAAAATAAAGCTTTTCTTCATTACAGAAATGGCAATCATATGCAAATAAAAGCTCTCTTTAATGCTTACAGAGAAGCAAGTTATGTGTTTAAAGTAATGCAGTAAATCCCACACCATTAGACTACAATGCTGTAGACCACAGTCTCAGCTCTTTCAGGGTTAAGAGAAATCAAGATAAATGGCTTATGCAAAACTGGTCCAATCTTTAAAAAAAAAAATTATCTCTCATATTTACCATGTGTGAATGTTAACCCCAGGAGTTCAGTGGTGACAGTAGTAATCCCTTTTATACAGCTGTCAACTTAAATTAGCCCCAAGCTAATGTCTGCAAGTGTGACAGAGAAGGTACAGATTTCCACAGATATGGACTAATGCCTTATTCACAATATCCTTCTATTGTGAAGCCCCCACAACCTGAAAAATGTCAATCTGCTAATTTATTCTTAAAAGTCATTACAGAAACTGTATAATGTATGAAAGCACACATATGCAAGGCAAGGGGGAAAAAATAAAAAGAGAAAATATTACATACAGCTTTATTATGAAAAATCCACAAGCAGAAAATTAATTCAAAGCCACTCATATGTTGGTAATTTTTAAATAAAGAAAATCTATACTCTGCTACCGGAGTTTTACATTCATCACTTTTCTTCTGGAGAACATTAACTGGCAGGTCTGCAGGAAATGACCACATGGAAGAAACACTACAATGACTTTTTGCAATAGAAACCTGCCTCAAACCCCAATCTTTTACTTCTATAATTAAAATTGCTTTTCTACACCTCATCTTTGAAGCTGTTAAAATATAAGCTAAATGCAAACCAGTGAAATAATCAGCAATCCTGAGCCTGAAAAATGGCAGCTACCTTAATTTTGATAGACCATGATCCATTAGAACATTTGTACAGAGTTCATTCATTCTGTTTGGGGCTAAAAATCAAAATTAGCTTTTCTAAATTTAAAGTATAAAAAAAAAGTCACAGTATTTAATGCAAAGCAAGATTAAGAAAACATTGCAGTACTTCTACATGCGTTTTATATAGACATAGATACACAACTCTGTAAAAAAAACCTATGTTATTTCTCAGGCAAGCTATTCAAAATTCAGTTAAATATGTCATTGAAAACATCTATTTTTCACGTAATACAGATCAAAGTGCTTAATATTTTTGCTCAGTTGTTCAGCCATCACAGATACAAATTTTCAAGTGCAATGGTAACTTAGAGTCAAAGTCAACAAAGGGACCCTGGTAAAATCAGTACTAGTAAAAGAAGAATCACAGCCAAATGCAGAATTTCTACCCAATAGCAGGGATATAGCAGTGAGCAAATGAGTGTTTGGCTGTGTATGTGCATACAGCTTGGAGACAAGGTGTCCCTTCCTGCCCTATCAGCTACCTTTATCCAGAGAGAAGGTACTGAAGCTCTGGGGTCTGCACAATACCTATTAACATGACATGCCACAACCCCAGGGGAAATTGTCCCCACAGGCTCCTGCTGTCCTTGGAAAGGGCGTGAGATGAAGGGATGTGCTGCCACCAAAGAGCAGAGGAGACCCAACAAGGTTAAGGAACAATTTTGGAAGGTGCAATCACAGAATAGCTGAGGATGGAAGTGATCTTCAGAGGTCATGTGGTCTAAATCTCCTCGCTCAAGCAGGGTTCACCTAGAGCATGTTGTCCAGGACCATGTTCATGTGGGGATGCAGAGGGAGCAAAGCACAAAGCAGAGACCTGTCTGACCCAGTGTGTGTGCACAGGATCTGGCACTGCGCAGGAGCAGCTCAGTGATACGTGGTGAAGACTGAAAAGTGATGCTTCTCCAGCACTACCATTTCTTCTGCTTGTGTTGTGCATCTGCCTCCACTATGAACCTTACCCTTTCCAAAGTCAATAGCAAAATCACCTGAGAAACCTCAATCCAAGTCTCCACTTGCAAACACAACAGGAGTACTAGAAACCTACAGACTGGCAAATACTTAGCACAAACATAGTAAACAGGGGCAACATCAAATATTTTAGAAATGCTATAACTAAGAAGAATCAATTGTGCCCAAAGAGGCCTAGAGATGGGGTAGTCTGGTACAAACAAACCTAAGCAGCCCTGATGTGGTGGGTCCTGCATAGTGTGACCAAAGGCACTTGCAATCCCAGAGAGGTCTCAACAAGAGCAAAGTCAACACCAGAACCAATAAACTGCTGTAACTTGCATGCAACCCTCTCCATTCTGGTCATCTCAGACCACTGGGAAATTAAAATTGTGTCAAGAACTGTAAAAATACGTATCAGGGAATAATAAGGTATTAGAGTGTCCCCGCATCCTGCTACACCAAGAAACAACTCGCTTTCAGAAATTAGAGTTGCACAAATGTGAAATATGCATGAAGGCAGAGTGAAAGTTTGAATTTATTAACCCCTTGACAAGATTCTAGATAAATATGCTATATGCAGACTGAAAAGAAAATCCCACATAATTCAGCAGCTGAACAGTTTGTTAAATTAGCAAGAGAGGCAACTTCTCAGGCAAAGAACAAAAGGCAAACTTCAAGTATCCCCTCTCTTGGCTTTCCCAGTGTAAGCAACCTCCACCTTCTTCACATGCCAGTGTGCTACCCCACAGGGACACCTGTGCAGTGAAATGATTTCTTTTTTTAAAAAAACCAAATCAGCATCTTTCACAGCAAGACTGAAGATACAATATGGAGGCAGAAATACCAGATTTCTGTAGGGAGAAGTCCTGCTTAAACTAGCATTTCTGAAAAAAAAAAAGTTATTAAATTTTATCTTAGGAGTCTAGGAAGCTAGCAATGAGAAAGCGATTGGTGAACCACAGTTCAGTGCTATGTATCTGCGAACATCAAATACTGATATGTCTCTTTGACAAATTCACTCAGTTCTGCCTTTGGTTTCAAGAAGACAGGCCCAGAGTACTTTCAGCTTGGCACCTGCAGTAGCTCTGCATCAAGAAGCCAAGCACTTTTAATCTTCTTAGGTATCTACATGTGTCTAGTCACCTACATGTGACTGCTGCTACAAGTATGGTCCACAGAGGTGAGATCTAGTCAGATGTCTGTGGTACAGACAGCTAAGTCTGCTTACAAAGTCTGGGTGATTAGCTCCAAGAGAAAGAAGACATCTGGGGGCATGATTCATCTGACCTATTTTAGTTGTTTACACAGCATGAAATGTCTCTTCCTCTTCATGGACAATAATGCTGAGCCCAGACACTGACACAGCAGGTTGTCAGCACGTGGTGAGATGACTACCACATAGGTACCTGAGCTTATGTGGGTGGAGGGAGCAAAACAAACAAACAAACAAACAACAAGAAAAAAGTCCATCAACTTCTCTTTCAATAGTTGTGGAGTTTTTGCTATTTGAAATGCATTTTCCTCAAAAAATCTTTGATATAGAAGTTCTTTGGTTCTCAGTGCAGAGAACCAGTGTTTAAAGGGAAGCAGAAGAAGCAGGATTAAATGCAGAAAAAAGTATTTTACAAATAAAGGCCAGCCAAGGACATATTACCAGATGCCTGAAAATTGGCATTATAGCTCCTATATGACATGTGAGTTCAGCATGGTGCAACAGTTTAAATGCATCTAAAACAGCTGGTGGGATTCTCAGACATAAAAGGAGATAATTGTCAATCTTATTCACAGCAATTAAATCTGTATAGACTAAAATAGGATCTATTGTTCCCCCCCAAATACTGGGACTGAAGCCAGAAGCAACTTCAGTGGAACAGAAAGTTGGCAGTTTGGAAAGTGGTTGAGAACTGTGTAATTCTCCCCAACCCACAACCAGAGACCAAAGACAAGTTCTGAGACTTTTTACATAAACAATTTCTCCTTTTCTGAAATTACCAAGGAGATGTCAGAAATTAATATGGGAAACAGACGTCAACATAGACTTATCTCAGTGTGTACTCCACACAAACGGAAATGTATCCAGTAATTGCTTCTGCTGATTGAAAAGAAGAAAGCTAGAGATTATTATTGCTATATTTAGACATTTGCACACTACCCACATATGTACCTTTGGAGTCTTTGAGCACAGGATATTTAGACAGGCACCAAAAGCTGGATAGCTCTTATGAAGAGGCCAACATCACCACTAGAGAAACAGTCATTAATCTGCTCTCAATTCAAAATGATCAACAAGTGGCAGCAAAGGATTTGCAAATCATTTGTCAAGGACAAAACTCCAGCAGCATTAAGTGATGACTGTTAGACTGTGAAAAGTCACAGAGAGGTGGTGCCATGATCTTCAAAGCGGTGCCACGGGCTGTCCCGCATTCATAAGGTGTCCCAAGGAGACCAGAGTTTATCTGGCTGCAATGGGAGCAGTAAAGGCAGCACATGATAAATCTGGTTTCAAGGTAGCAGGAAAAAAAATAAAAATCCCTCTAACTCAGATGAGAAAGTACCTGTGTCTTGACTGAGAAACTGCAAAACTCAGACTGAGGTTGCAACAGAATGTGGGGTTCAGACCAAAAGTGTCCTGCCTGGCAAGTCCAAGTGAAGCTTTCATCCGCTCCTTTACAGACAGTATATTAAAAAAGTTTATAAAGTTAAGTCTGGACTTGAAAGAATAAAAATCTGTTTAGGACTCTGATAGAACAGCCTGATAGAAGAAATGTAATGTAAACTTCACCTAGGTACAGGCTCGAAGGTATATCAAAAGTCCCTCTCCATCTAGCCATGCTGCAAAAGACTCTGCGGGCAGCTTGCTGACACATTTCATCCCGTCCTCTGCCTCAAGGCTTTTCCCTTCTCCCTGCATCAGGCCCATCACTCCCACTTTTTTCTCTTTCATCTACCAAATACCATCCCTCAACACACCCACACCCTCCCTTCTTTGCCAGAACCATTTCCTGGTTTCACAAGCTCACTCAGACCAGCAGAAGGCTGGAGACCTCAAGCCTGGTGAGGATGAAACACTATGGCTGTCCCAGACAGGCAGCAGCAAACTTTGGAACCTGCTTCACTGTGCAAGCCTGCTCCTGGGTTACATCAGTGTTATTATATATTACTGCCCCACCTCCAGTTCAGAAGGCAAGGGCGTGGGCTACTCTCTTCATCCTCTCCCAGAACTGAGCGTCTGCATCCCAACTGCCCAGTTCTGCCCAGGAGGCTCCTGGGTACATCTGAGAAACTGTCAGATTACACAGGTCACAGTCGTGCTGGGGACACACTGGAACAAAATGCATAAATGCACAGCAAGCACTGAAACCAACGTTTGCTTCAGTAGTATTTCCTAGTACAAATGCCATCCTGGCAGCCAGAACAGGACCTGCAATTAAGGGCAGTTTATCGCAGGCTGCAGGCTCAGGAATTCCCACACGGTCCTGTAAGGTCTCGAAAGCTGGACACTGTCAGATGGGATGTTTGACTATGCCTTTCTACTTCACAATTTCTCAGGAACATCACAGAAACAAAAACAAATTCGTTTTTCCTACACATTTTCTTTTGAAAAGGAAAACAAAACCAACTCTTATTTCACCATATGATCCATCTGAAATACAATTCTGCAATAAAAGATGAGTACAGATAGCTACTGTTATGCACAATGAACACCATAATTAAAAATCACTCATCGTCAAAAGATCTTTCTCCAAACCTTCAAATGTGTTACACTATTCATTGGAAAGTCTTCCACTGCACTCGAAGAAAAAATGAAGTTAACTATTTTTCTGCAGCAAGAATATTTAGTAATACCAAACACTGTTTTGTAGTGCAGAAAAGCCCACATAGTTTTTGAACTAGCTAACTGGGATCTTGCTAACGATGAGTCACAGGAACTTAAAAAGGATGGTGAATTGGCAAATTCCACTTCTCTGTTAAGAAAACAGCACAGCATCAGCATCCTAGTGTCATGGCAAAGGCAGGGTGAGAGTCATTCCTGTCTGAGCACCATCCTTTTGGACCACAAAGACACTGGCAGAGATGCTTGAAGCACCTTTTGGTCCTGGGCAGCTCTGAGCCCTGGTTGTTGCCAGCTCAGCACTGGCAGGAGTTCTCCTGGCTTCTGCTCAGCTCAGCATGAACATGCTCCTGGTGCTGCACCCAAGTTCCCTCCCCAGGAACTTGCAGCACTAACATATCTATGGAATGAGCCATGCAGCCTAGAGGATTCTCCAACTCAAACCTGATAAAGAAGCTTGACCCTGCCTCACATCACATTCTCCAGTCCCCTGGCAAGTTCATCAGGGTTCAAGCACATTCCTCATGAGTTCTCCTCATCACTAGATACAACTGCAATGTTATGTTGAGTCTTTTAAATTTTTTCTTCCCCCCCTTTTTTTTTTCTTTAAACTTACTCGGTCTCAGGTTGCTCCTGCCAGGCCTCTTGGTTAAAGGCATATGCTGGGGTGAAGCTACATCTCTTCCCCCAGTTCTCAGGATGGCATCAAGCCTTCTGACTCAATTCTTCAGCCTTTCTAGATGGTTCTTGTCCCACCACCAAAAGACTTGTTTCTCTTTTCTCATTGCTAGGAACTCTCTAGGCCTGTACTACCCTCCTCGAAAGGAAGCTGAAGTAGGAATTTCCTACTTTAAGTCAACACTATCAAAAGATACTGCCACTAAAACAAAGAAAAATAAAAACTCCCAGTCATGTAGTTTTATAACCACCAATAAACAGAGACTTCATAGCAAACCAATATACACATTACTCTTCAACTGATTACCAACATTATCCTCCAGCTCTACAAGACTGTCTCCTAATATAAGACAATACAGCAGCTTAAAATACATTGTCTTGCCTTCAAATTTCTTAATGCATTGTACAATACAGTAGAATCACATGGAATAGCTTTTACATATAGAGTAAAAAAAACTTGGAAGCACCTACAAAGTAATAGAACAAAAAGAAAGAAAATATTTTACGCATGAGAAACAACAGCTTAATTAAAAAATAGTATCTACATAATACTGCATGTATGTATAACCAATAAATTGTATTTTTTCTTATACACAAATATACAAACACACACAAATAAACCTATTTTTTAAATAACTAATGAAACATCTGGAACCTTCCATTTTTACATTGGATTTCTCACTTCTAACTGACAAGATCACAACATCAACAGAATCAGCTTAGAATACCCACCTTTTCCCATAAGAATGTGTGTTTCAGGGATAAGGGTAATATTTCAATTGAGAAAACGGAGATCCTTTACTCCACAGACTCAAATAGCCACAAAATATGATCATACCACCTACGGTACAAAATTAGATGGTGTTTTCCGAACCAGTTAAATCACCATACCATCTTTACCTCTGTATTCTTAGAAGACATATATATATATACACAGCCCACATGTATGTTTTCAACAGCGATAAACTTATCTGGTTAAGACATATTTTATTTATCATGCAAAGATTAAGAAATACAATCGCTGCAGTACTCAGTGTTGAAATAAAATGCCCTACAGAACAGAGGAGTAATCAGCACAGCAATTAGAAAAGAAAGATTTGAAACACAGAGGAGTTCTTCCCCCACTGGGAAGAAAAAGGAAAAAATAGAAAAAGCAAGCAAAAAAATTCCAATTCCTCTGAAATACTGACAATATCACTAAGCACAAAACTCAGCCTTATAAAGAAAGGATTTTGAGTAATGCATTTCTGAACTGAAGAAATAGGTCCTTCTACAGCTGATGAATGGACAGTGATTGCAGCAGGGGCAAAGGTGTCTCCTGCCACATTATCTGCTGTTACACATCTCCCTCCTTTAACAGATAAATTAAAAATTGTGTGACCTCAGAATCAAACAGCGGAAAGAAGGGCACACTAACTGATCTCCTCCAGAGCAGCATTATGAGTTCAGAGGTGGCAAGATGTCCATTTGGGTTTGCAGAGAAACCAGCCTGCAGCAGACAATGGCAGCAACTATGTTTTTCTTCCCCCCTACTCACTGGGGGATGGTGGTGCCAGGGGGAGAGGAGGGTGCCGATCTCCAATCTGACAGCCCATACTCCTTATAATCTGCTTCTCTACATAAACTGGAACAACACAAAAATCAATTTCTGAAGCATCTGCAGAACTGCCTTAGCACAGCTGTACTGTCCCTGATGTGTCAGAACTCCAAAGTAGTGTTTTGGAGTAGGGAGCAGGTAGAGCTATTTACACACTTCACTAACATTAGAATACTTTACAAAGGAACATTATTCTCCCGCTGTAGTACTGGGACCAGACACCTTCAAGTCAATGCCAAAAGAATGGCCCACTTCCTACTTGATGGTCTTCTAGCCTACATGAGGGCTGCACCAGTCTCAACAGTTGCTCCAATCTCAGTTAATCACACTATCACTTGAGCTTAGATAAATATGTCTCCTACATGTGTGATTCCTTTCCCTCTTGTGAAAGTTATTTTGGCTGGCACTTCTCCCCTTTTATGAGGAAAAGAAACTTTTCCATGAGGTTGGATGCTGAAGGAAAATTGCCTATTTTTTTGTTGATTTTTTTTTTTATTTTACAAGTAGTATTTCTTCTTAAAAAGTCATGGTTTTTCAATTATAGCAAAGAAAATTACTAAAATTGTTTAATACTTTTACTTCCACATGCAGGAAAGTTTGCACAGTCTTCTAGATTTACTGTGCTTTTTACACCATAACTAATTATCCAATATAAAATTAATTTCTGCCATAAATATATCAATGGGAGGGCACAGGATTAAGCAGTGAGCATCCCATCTTTCCTATTTATATGCATATACAAAAACCTCACCATACTTACCTTTGTGACAACAGTACTTCCCACTCCCTGATTTATCTCCTGCCTACCAGCACAAACTTAACTACAAAGAAAGGAAAAAAAATCTAAATGCCTAATTGTGCTGGTTTTGGTTGGAGTAGAGATAGTTTTCTTCACATAGCCCCTAATTTGGGGCTATGTTTTGGATTTGTGTGAACAATCATAATAAAGAGATGTTTTTGTTATTGCTGAGTAGTGCTTATACAGAGCCAAGGCCTTTTCTGCTTTTCATAGGGCCATGCCAGTGAGGAGACTGGGGGCGCATGGGAAATTGGGAGGAGGCACACAGCTGGGACAAGTGACCCCAGACTGACCAGAGGGGTATTCCAGACCATATGACATCATGCTCAGTATACAAAATAGGGAAAATAAGGTGGGGGACATTTCATCATGGCTAGGCTTCGCGAAC
>VZRE01014913.1:0-18199 GCA_013396775.1 Cephalopterus ornatus | reverse complement strand
CACCCGCTGCCGGCAGCCGGAAGACCGACGGCCGTTGCCGCGTGGCTGTCTCTCCTGCCCGGCCCCGGACGAGCCCCAGCAAGGAGCCACCGCTTTCGCCGCTAGCTGCAAGCAGCTGGCGCATGTGGCTACGTCCCCCTACAAGCGGCTAGCGCGGGGGGGGCGGCCCCTCGCGATCTTGCGGGCGGATTGGTCCCCCGCGGCTTACAGTGGTTTTCGGGGAACCAGCGCGCAGAGGCGAGCGAGACGCGGACTGCGACTTCCAAACCAGGCAGAGGGCATACCCTCTCCCTTCCCGCGGGCTGTGACAAATGTAATTAGATTTAATGGCAGAAAGCTGAAGCTAAACAAATTCAAGCTTTAAATAAGGTAACAATGGTACAAGAACTATCTTGAAAGTTGTGAAGTGAATAATGCACTGTGCATCATCAAAACCTTTAATCAGACACTTTTTTCAGATTGTCCTTTTTAGCTTATGACTGGAATATCAATTATTAATGGTCAGTTGATGGCTTCTGGGTTACTGGAGAACTTAATATATGGCCCAGGAAAACATATTTATCTCTTCTTTATCTTTCACATAAGTGCATTTTCTATGGCTAATTTTCCTATAGTTAGCTTTTTGTTAGATTTCCTTTATAATTGGGCTCTAAAAACAAGGTTATCTACACTTCACTGTTTCAGCTTTCCCAGGTTCCTTAGCATAGCTGATGATAGATACCTGTCCACTCAAAAGAACTCTGAAGTACCTTTGAAAGTGCCCTGTTCAAGCCATTAACATATAATGTTAATCTGTAATGTTTTAATGGACATAAATGACCAGTTTGAGTCTATTCATCATTTGGTACCTTATGCCTTTAGTTTTGTCCAAACAGCAGAAGCCCAAAGGAAGATTTTTCTAGGCCTGTGCAGAGAGAGAATGACATAGCGGGTACAATGTAAGACAAGAATACTGCAGACAGAACAAAATGGTGGCTACCACTGTGAATTAAAGAACCTCAGACAGATTGTCAGGACAGTGTATTTATGCACTTAGCATGAGAAAAATGGAAGTGATGATGAAAGAATAGGAGCTCACATTGGAAGAGTGGAGAAGAAATGTCCTTTCTGCTCACAACTCTAGGAAAGGTTCCTTGTTGAGGAACCAGATTCAAGCGTAGCATAACAAGCCTGCTTTTAATCTGGAATCGCACATTATACAGAGACATTATATTTAGGGAAAGACATCATCTCAGGAATTCAAAACAATCAGAAATTAAAGACCTGAAGAATAAGAAGGTGCATATATAATCACACAGAAAGGCTTTGAAAAAATAGGTGCTATTTCCTGGTGTTTAGTGCTGTGGCATACAGACAAGGTTATCCCACTAACTCTTAAGCCAATGTAAACCCAGTATATACATTGCTTACTCAAATAAATGGCTCATGATTGTTAAATTTTATGAAAAGTCAGCACTTTGACAAAAAATGATTAAAATGTACACTGTATCATGTACTTAAAAACTGGCAGGCCCTTTATGGATTGGTCATTCCAGGAAAAAGAGTTGGAGTAGCTTCTGCTGAGTTTAAATCTTGAGTAATAATAGTAACAGTAGTAAATAATAACAATAACAATAATAATAATAATAATAATTTGTTCATGTGATATAATTAATTAGTTAGTATTTGGCACTGAAATCCCTGAAGAATATCACTGGCTTGAGAATAAAGATCTCCTTTTAGATTTTACATATTAAAAAAAAAAAAATGACATAGAATGCACCAAGTTGGAAGGGACCCATCAGGATCATGGAGTCTAATGCCTGACCCTGCACAGGGCATCCCAGGAATCACACCATGTGCCTGTAGTTTCTCAAGTCTTCCTTCTTGCCCTTCTTGAAAATCGGGACAACATTCACCAGCTTCCAGTCAGCTGGAACCTCTCCAGATTCCCAAGACTGCATAAAAATAATCAGGAGAGGTGTTGCAATGATGTCAGCCAGCTCTTTGAGGATTCTCAGGTTAATCTCATCAGGCTTCATAGGTTTGTAGGGATCCAGCTGGACCAGTAGATCCTGTAGAAATTCAGAGTTGACTGGGAGCTGATCATTCTCATAGTCATGGTCCTCCAGCTCAGTACACTGTGACCCCTTTGGTCTGTCATCTGTGTTGAAACAGGGGCAAAGAAAGCATTAATTACCTCTACCTTGTCTCTGTCCCTGTTTGTGAGGTGACCATCCTCATCCTGTACCTGGCCAGTTTCCATATTTCTATATTGCCTGTTGCCATTAATATATTGGAAGAAACTCGTTGTATTGTCCCCCACATTTCTGGCCAGCTTCATCTCCAGCTGAGCTTTGGCAGCACAAATTTTCTCCCTACAGTGGCAAGCAGCATCTCTGTATTCTTTCCATGTCACTTTACCTTGCTTCCACTGGATTTATACCTTCCATTTCCATCTTCTTTCCAAGAGAAGATCCCTGTTCAGCCAAGCCTGCCTTCTGCCTTGCCTCCTTGACTTCTGACATTTGGGAATTCCATACTCCTGTGCCCTTAGAAGGCGAGTTTGAAAAGTGACCAGGACTATTAGACCCCAACACCTGCAAAAACATTTTCCTAGGGGATTTATTAATTCCCTGAGTACCCTTAAGTCTGCTCTCCTCATGTCCAGACTTGACATTATATATTGAAGTTAAAAAAAACACCAATATTTAACTTTTTTTGGTTCTCTGGCTGTACTTTATGGTATGCAATGGATTATGGAGACAGACCTTGGTTTCATAAGAAAAATACAGCAAGATGTTTACAAGGCTTCACAGACAGCTTCCTCTTCTCCAGGTGAACTTGCATATCTTCTGAGCAGTATTTTTTTTATTTTTTCCTTAAGAATCAAAATTCACAATCTGTGCTATGACATACCAGGCTAGTAGTTCCTCAAGTCCATGCTTGTCAACGTGGGGAATGGTTGCTCTCTTGTTTCTATGTCCTCTTTTGTTATGTTGAACCATGAATAGCTAAATTAAATTACTATATGGTTCGTACATTAATTTATATGATATGCTGAAAACAAACAAGTAGCTGATTAACTGAAATTTCATTCAGATCAAGAGCCAAATAAGTGGATGATTGCTGAAGAATGGGATTCTTGGTTGTGCATCAAAGATAAATACTATGAACTGAAGATACTAAACAGGGATTATTCTCTGAATCCAGTTGCTTTTACAAGTGCTAATTGACTGGCCATGTTCTGTTTAGTGGAATTTCAGGTAGAATTATTCTGTTCACTCCTATATTTAACTACTCACTTGTAGATACACCTAAAGTTTGTGTTATGCTCAAACAGAACTTTTCTGAGTCAAACCAAGAAAAAACAAAGCTGGTTACTTTTTATAGTTGAACGTAAACAGGAAGCTTTTTAGATACACAAATAGAAATAGCTTACAAAGAAATTTTTTATATATGCAGTCACTTAAAAGCAGAACTGGAAAAAAGGGCTTGAAAGATTTTCAAGAATAAGCAGCAGAGAAAATTCCTATCTAAAATCTCTGACACAACCAAGCAATAAACATCGAAACACTGCATGAGCACCTGACGTTGGATATTAAAAGCAAAGTACTAAATTGCCAAAACCCCAAGAAGCCTGTGTCATCTTGTTAAGTGCTGGATTTGTAACTATTTTAAAAGATAAATCTGCCTGAATCTGTGTGAAACCATTTGGAGCAGTTCCCCATCAAAATGAAAGGTCTCAAACTAGCCCAGACATGCAGCTTAAAACAGTATGTTCCTTAACTGATCATTGGAACAGCTGTAAAACCCCAGAGTGTGCAAGATTCGAGCTGAGAAGGACTAGCTGTGCAAAAGATAGAAACTGGAAAGATTAAAACAGACCTTGACAGATGGGACACTTTTTATATACAATGAATCATAAACAAATAGCAGAAGCTTGCAGAAATTATCAAAATGTGACGATATCTATCCAAAGCAGATGTAATCTTTTAGTAATCAAAGTGTTAAAAAACTATAAGAAAGTAAAGAAAGAATAAAATCGATATTTTAAAAAAGAAAACAAACAGAAGAAACAGTGTTTAATGGGTAGAATTTCTTTAACTGGTTATTAAACATTTTTTCTTCTGGTGTAATATAAATTGGTGCCATTTTGAAGCTATTTCACAGCCACCAAAATGGAATCAGAAAGTAAACTAACAAAATAAAACCTGCTGCTCTGTTGGCAATAACAGTTATGTTCTCATTCTAGTTGACACTGCCAGATAGTACAGCAAGCTTCAGGGCTCAAGTGTTATATTTTTGGTTCTTATCTACCATACAGGGAAGATTTACTTAGTGTGAAATACTGTATTACACATTTTTAAATGATTATCAGAGTTAAGTTTTTAAGAAAGGGCAGGGAATAGAAATTGTCACATTTCAGGTCTAATAGTCATGTTTATGAGAGAGTAAAACAAAACTGGATTTGATCCAGGAGATTTGCGCTTCAGAATTTGCACATTGTCTTTTTAATGGCAAGTTCATGTGGCATTTTTCAGGATCATTGAAAGCATTTGTTTATTAAGGACTTATTTTGTGTGTCTCTGCAGCTGAGTAAGAACAGAATAAAATTTAAACTAAAACTGATCTTTGGCCTTTTGCAGTTCTTGTCTTAGTTCTATATAAAAGCGATGGAGATAAAGAGAGTTCACTTTTTTTTTTCTATATTATTTAAGCCATTTTTCATTAATGCTCTTTCTTATCACATATTATTTCTTCACCAAACTCCGATTAAAATAGCAACTAATTTATTCTGTTTCCCATACATATTAATTATACACAAAGTTCAGAGTCCATGAACATTTCAGAACATAAATATACTTTTAAATTTAATTCAAAGGTCCTCTCTTTGACAGGAAGGCCTCAAAAATAATAGAATCTCAAAAGCAGCTCTGGGAATTTAGAGAATGAGATTGAGCTATCTAATGGAAACTGTATCTTATTTATTGCATTTTAATATTTATATATATTTTTGTTAAGCTAGCACCATAAATACTACTGGAAAAAGGATATGGCTTTTAATCTACCTTAATTTGCGAAGTTTTGTCTTCTACATGGACAGCTGAGCTATAGTGACTTGACATAAATTTCATGAACATAAGGATGGGCATAGAAAGAAAGACTTCAAAGAATGTGCTTGTGATATATATTGAAATTTTTTTAAATATACAAAGTAAAATTGGTTGTATATAACCTAGTACTTGCTGAGAACATCCATCCTGATGTATACAGAAAATCTGATGCATTAAATGGAAGTAAAACACTTAAGATGATAAGAGAATATGTAGTTTCAGAGGCTTATGTCTTCTGTTATTAAGCCGTATACTTAAATATTGTAATGACACATTTGAATTACAGCTTCAACAGTCTGAGTTACTTTACATTTTAACTCAAATTTTCACTGTCTTCTATTGCTGGCCTGTAGATTCAACCTCTACAGAAATATCTTACAAAAAATGCTTATATTGTAAAAAAACTATCTAAGTGAATTCTTATGACTACTAAAAGTGTATATTAGATTTTTTTCTTTGTATCTGCTAGAAAAGAAATACCTCAAATGTAAATTCTTTCTCTTATGGGAGATAGAGTATTCTATGAAACTCTAATAAAAGTTGCCTGAAAAATGTCACAGCTAAACATAGTATAAAAACAGAGCTATATTTTAGGGTGGTGGTTTTATATGCTTTTTTGCAAAGAAAACACAAGGTTGCTATCAAGGATAGGAAATACATGTTTCCTCATTATTAGGTTTTAATTTTAAGAATATACTGTAAAAAATAATCAGCAATATACTTTTTATATGTTGTTGATATTTCTGAGTTTGTGAGGAAAACACGAACATGAAAAAAGTGAGTGAACTTATTCAGAGATTATTGCACTTCAGAAAACTTGTTCTAAACTCAAGCAGTAATTAGGAAAAATACATTATTTATTCACTAAAAACTAATTTTGTTACAATTTCATCATCTCTGTCTTCAATACAAAAATTAGTTTTGTTAGTAAATCTGTTTAATACAAAAGTTTTCAAACTCTTCATTACCATTTGTATTAGAGTAAGAATAGAAAAATCAAAGCAAGTCTAGCTAATGAAATTTTCCTTTTTTTCCCTAAGGAAAGACTATCAATTAGAATGTCAGTTGCATATTGCAATTGACATCAAGATGTGATTAGTAAAAAGAGAAGTTCTACATCCAGAACTGGTACTGCTGAAGTTTTTTTTGTAGCAAAAACATACCCTTATTGTCGCAACCTGCAGGAGTGAAAGGGTAGGTCCACTCCGGGTAAAGCAGCGAGGAATTGCCGGCTAGCTGGCAGGTCGTGGCATTCGCTGAGCTCCGGATGCTATGACGCAGTGGCACAGGAAAACGCGCATGCACGTAGCACCGGAGACTGTGAGGAGTGAACTTTATTAACATGGCAACAGCCGCTTTTATTGGGTCTGCCGTGGAAGGGTCTGGAAGAAAAGCGGAGCTTGCCGAACAAGGTAATAATGGGAGGTACAGGTTTACAAACTTGGGAAGGATAGGTGGAGAAAAGGGAGGCGTTTTTCAAATTTGAAACAGGGATGGTAACACAGGACAAATATGGTAACCAGGAGGGATTGTAACCATATTAGGAGTATTAACATTAACAGAGCTTAAACCGATTATGTATGAACAAGTAACAAAATATTTCATAATTATAATTACATAATTTCTGTCTTAAACTTGTTATAGAGATCTTCTTCTCTGTCTGTAAATTAGTTCCCACACCTTATCAGATAGCTATCATCTTAGTACCTCTCAGGGAAAAAAAAACACAAGAAACAGACACAGGATAAAAATAGTCTACATGATTTTTGGAAAGGTAATCAGTGTAATAACTGCACTTGCTATATATCTCCAGCTGATTTCAGTGTCTCTATAAGTGCAAACAAAGAAATGGAAAAATCATTTACAGGTAGCTAATGACAAACTTATCTGTTTTCTCTGTGTTTAAATATCTTGATATTTAATGTTGATTTAACTGATACTATAATGGCACAAATTGACATAAGGACGTCATAGAATCATCCCTGCCATGGGCAGGGAACCTTCCACTACTCCAGGTTACTCAGAGCTTCATCCAGTCAGATCTTGAAAACTTCCAGGGATGAGGTATTCACAAATTCTCAGGGCAACCTGTTCCAGTGCCTCACCACACTCACAGTAAGAAATTTCTTCCTGTGATCTCGTCTAAACCTACTCTCAGTTTGAAGCCATTTCCCCTTGTTCTGTCACTACATTAGCTTCTAAATATCACACCTTTAAATAAAAATGTAATTGTAGCTCTACCCAAGATCCTGAGAAAGAAGCATCAGAAGTGTACTTAAACTATTTTTACAAGTAAGAAATAACTACAACTTCTGAACTATACTTTGTCTTATGGCAGAACCTCTACCCATATGCTGTTTACTATATCTCTAAAGCAGTTTGGTCTGTAAGCAACTTGAGGTGCAGAATGGTCTGTGTGTTTGCTAAAAACTGTGGTGTATGATATGGGGCATCAGTATGTTATCATAACACAATAAAGTATTTTTCTCAACTTTGAACTGAGCCTGAAATTGCTTACTGACCAAGTTAGCTATAAAAATTTGTTCATACTTACTTAAAAGTGAAATATTATGAGATGTTAGAGTTACCAGTGAAAGAATGCTTACCATGGAATATTTATTTGCAGACTAACTTTTTTATATTGAACAGTCTTGTCACTTGCCAATGGGTTATGGCACTCCGCAACATTACAGGTAGGGTACCAAGAGCTAATGGGTAGACATTTCATAAGAATACAGTTAAACAACATGATTAGACTTAATTGAACGTGCAAATGGGAAGATATATATAGGGTCCTGTGTCTCAGACTTGTTATTATATCAGTGTTTAATGACAATTTTGAATAAGTTCAGATAGAGTTGTGCCTTGAACAGAGATAGGATTCCATTAAGGGTTGGCATCACAGGATTTTTCCAAACGTCACTGCGAAATGCTGTTCCACCTGTAAAATCTAAAGGCAAATATTTGCTGAGAACAAGGAAGAACTTTAACATTGAAAAATATTTTCATTAAATTGCAAATAATTGTTTCTCTGTTTCTCTGAACAAAACCTATTCTGAAAACTCTAAGACAGAAGATGAAATAGATGGTATTTTTTGCTTTGAGTAAGTACTACAGTTGGTCCTCAATATTGTTAAAATAGGTATTAGGCTGTGGAATTTCTGAATTAAGCCATGGTTACTGTGCAGAGACTTCCTGAAAATTCAGCTAATTGTACAGTTAGATTTGAACATTTCCTCAAATGGATGCAAATTGTTTTGTTCATGAAACCTAATCTCCTAAAGAATTTCTCATCAGCATTAAGTAATTGCATCCTGTCCAAGGTGAATAAACGTGATATTTATCTTGAATGTCATATTCATGTCATTTAATATAAAATATCAACTTGATTATAAATTAGTATCAACCGCCACCCATTCTGTACCTGAAAAGCCCTGACAGACATTCTCTAATGAACAGTTCTGTAGATCAGCCACAGATGTCAAGCATATATATAGAGAGAGCGCAAAAAAACTAACAACTAAGTTAGGTAACATTTTAGTGACTCTAACATAAGCAATTCAGTTTTAATAGAATAAGATGATAAAAGCCTTCTTTTTCCCAAAGTGGGAGATATATTAGAGAACAATATGTTTTGTGAAATGTTGTTCAGCATAAAGATTTTCCCTCATATTCAAAGTCTTCATGACCTTTTCCCTTCATCAGCACTGTTATTGACGAAGTGTGGGCTATTATGACAACTTTGGTACTAGTGTAACATTTACAAAATAGTCAGTTAAGTTGCTGTTATTTAGAGCTCTGGAGTCCAATGAGGTTATTGCAACATTTTCAGTAATATATGAGAAGGCTTTGAAGGAATTATTTCAAGGGCTTCCTTTAGTCTTCATAATGATTTTAAAATATAGATAAGAAAACAATTTGCAACTCATTTTTCATAAAGACTGAATCTTAATACCTGTTTATTTGAAAATAAATCATTTTCTTGTAACTTTTATTAATATTTATTGACAGAAGAACTCCATCAAGTGGAATATTTAACCAATCTCTGTCTAAATTTACTTTAAATTTCATAGAATCGTAAAATATCCGGAGTTGGAAAGGACCAACAAGGATCATGGAAGTCCAGCTCTTGGCCATGAACATGACAGAACCAAGAATCATATGAGGTGCCTGAGAGCATAAAATTTATTGGATAAGGCCTGAAGTTGTTACAGAGACAAATACTTTTATCCTTCAATGAAATGAAATGAAATAATTACATTCATTGAAGTCTATAATTGTGTACATGTTCCACTTTTTTTGTAGAAGACACATTTCCCAACAAGGGAATTGCTTGTAATATCAAATTTTATCATGAATGCAAAATAAAATAAAATAAAATAAAAAGGGTTTTTTTTCTTTTTCTAAAGCATTGGGAAGAAGACCTCTGTCAAAAAGTAAGTTGAGACAGATACCTAAAGTAGGTGGTATGAGTAGGTGGAGTAAATTAAGTTTTTCTCTTTTTTACTGTATTACAAAACTTGATAATTGGATCAAATTAAAAAAATGGCATTTAGACAAAACACTAGAAGTGAACCTGTTTCTTGTCAAACAATGTTGTAGCACACTACTACTACTTCCATAAGATGTAACATGACCATTATAAGACTGATGTTTTTGAAGTCTGGGCTTTGTTTAGGTTTTGAGGTGATGGAGGAGGACACTACAAAGATAGTTATCCTGGCTTCAAAGCAGTGACTCTAGCTTGTATTCACTGTGACTTTAGAACGTACTGTTCAGGAAAAAATGGTCATGTAAAACACATTCATTAGAGAGAAAATGAATAGATATTTTTGATTTTTATATGTTAAGGAATAAATGACACTATAATTTGTGACAGGTCAAAAACCAGATAATTAATAATTGTAATTCCACTTGCCAAATTTTTGCAGTTACAGAAAATTGTCCCTCTAATAAATCAAATATTCTCTGTGCTAGCTTCCTATGAGATACGTAGAATATATGGCTACCAAGACAAGATTTTAGCACTATATTATTAGAATAATTGCATCTAAATGCAATTTCAATTTATTCCAATTATCTATCTTAGTGGTGATATTACTTGAATTCATTCTTTGTCCAAGAATATTTTTTTTATGTATATATATATACACTACTTATTTACTATAACCAATTTTTTTTTTTTTTGCAGACAAGCTCTCTTGAAAAACACAGATTTTCTTTACACCTGCAGATTTAGGAATCAGATTTTGCAAAGATTTGAAGTCGGTCAGGAATACTTGTGCATGCAATAAAGAAAATCCTTGGCCCATGAGAAAAAAATTAGGATAACATTGGGATAGAAATGTCTCAATGTGGAGATAGGAAAGAGATCTTCATTGGGATGCTAAAGTGTTTCCATGTTTGTAAATATAGGAACACAGAGAAATCCAGTTTACAGATCAGACAATAGGTATTTTCTTCTATTCCATTTTCACCTTGTCATTCTTTAATGAGGAAATACTTTCACTGTGCTTACAGCCAAAGACAATGAGCAGAAAAAGCACCAGCCCATGTTGCCCCGACATGGGGTCAATTCCACTGGAATCCTGAAACTAGAGGACTAAATCTTGTGACAGAAATAAACTGTAGTCTGGCTGCTCTGTATGGGATTTCCTCTTTGATTTCTGCATGTGCACGTGCTTTTTTGGTAAAGAAGATCTAATTTTTATGTGAAGTCCCACAGGTAGGTCAACATTTCCACAAATTTAACTGCTTATACTTCTAGTAATTCTAGTAATTCTAGTATTGTGATGACGATATTGGTAGATAATGTCCACAACTTGTGATACTCAGAAGAATAAATATGAAATATAAAGCAAAGCGGCAATAGCCACGGGCAGCTGGAATTTTCTTTGCTATTAGCACATTTACTGAGCAGCCGCTGGGACTCTAGTAATCTGTGGACTATAAACGTGCTTACCTCAAACAAGTTTAGCCTTGTCCTGCATGCTAAAAGATTATAATTAAAGCACTGGGGGAAACACTTTCCTTATTTAACTGCATATGTGTAATTCGCATTTGAGCACGCTTCTCAATGTATAAAAGTAGGTACTTGTGCGGCATGACATAAATAACCTGATTAGATGTTATAGTAGGTCAAGGAGAATTAAAACATGAAAATTCTGGCTTCTCTACATTCCCAACAGTAGGAGCTGAAAGTGACTCACATTAACAATTAAGATGTCTTCAATCAAGCCAAACAAAGCACACCTTCAGTGTCTAGTCCCAGATTCATCTCACATTGGATTAAACTAATTTTTAAAGGTCAACTATAAATATATATAATGCATTCTAATATGTTACTTTTGCATATGTATGTCTTCATAGAAAAACGTAAGTGTAGCTTTCATTTAAGATAGTTAAATATGGTAAGAAAACAGGAGTTTTTATTAATTACTACATTTTTAAGTCCTTCAGAACTTAAGCAGAATGTTCATCTCTGTGCTCCTGGTGTTTACCATTTCAGAAGTAATTAAAGCACTAATATTTGAAACCACAAGGCACTGATACACAGTTTCAAATTTGATAAGAATTTGGATTATTTCCTGGGCTCTGTTTCCTGCTGTAGAATCTGAGCACTTCAAATCCGTTTAATCTAAAACATTAGATGTGCTTGTCCATCAGTCTAAAAGGGAGAGAAGTGTGCTTAGGAAGTTAGGAAGTATTGCAGAATGCCACACTGTGTACAGAATGCCACACTGGGTACCTAAACAGTCTGACTGATGGTACAGGACTCACGAACTATAGATTACAGGGTCCACCTGTCACTTACCTACTATCAGTGGGGGTTTTTTTCTATTGTTTTTTAAAATATAACTTCTTCTGTTAACTTCAAAATTAGTGTTTGTACAATGTCATTTATATGAACCCTACTTTATGGCAACAGTAATGTGTGTCTAATATTTTTTTTAAATAGAATCAGAGTAAACAAACCTCTGTATAAAATTTTTCACTTACACAATTCCCGCCCATCAGATATGCTATAGTCATGGAATTTTCTAACAAGGTTTTATTTAAAACTATATTAATCGTCAGCAGGCTTAAATATTCAGTAAGAAGTAACAGACTAATACATTTACGGCCAAGTTTCAGGAACATTTTCAGTCTTACATGGCCATTCTTGCCTCATGCAGTTCATTTCATCTCTACAAATGGTAGTTACTCAATGAAAATATAATCATAACTATTGGACTATGATAGTTGGCTATTGATGCTGCTTACTGTCTCAGTAATCCTTATGTCAGTTGTAGGCTGATGAAGAAGGCATTGTGAACCTTACAGACCGGGAAGTAAATGTTGCTAATTTCTCTTGGAGCTCAAGAAGGATGAAAAGAGGAATATAATTTTTGGTTTGAAGGTTTCAAGCTTGAGAAGGTGGGGCAGGGGCTGAGGTGGTCAGAAAAAACAAAATATTTGCACATAACCTTCTTCATGTGAACTAGAAACCAATGCCAGATAAACATTATAATTCAAGCAATATTTTATCCTTTCAGCTGTAAGAGAAAAGTGACAGTATGGAATAATGATTGTTAATTTGTTTCTTAATTTTATAGAGGTGGTTTTTTTCTCCTTTTTTTTCTTTCTAAAGGTATTTTCAGAGTGTAAACAAACTAGAACAATAATCTGAAGCGGTTATGAATTTCAATGTCATTACAGAAATAGTATACGTATAGATTAACTATGTGTGTCTTCTCTGTAGTAGATTCAAGTTAAAGCCAAATCCAAAATATTCTTTAAAATCTTGCAAGAGGCAAGACCTTTTCAGGATGGATAATGTAAGAGAAAAAAAGAGTGAGAGTATTTCCATAATTATACTGTAGAGACAACTTTTAATGTTCTAGCAAATTCCAAAAAATGTCTTATATATTAAATCATGCAAGCTTATGATACAGGGATTTCTTTTTAAACAACACTATAAAATAAATAGCAGATTTTTTTTATTTCTTTCAAATCTCTGTGCATATTTTTTCTAAGACTGCTATTATAAACCAAGTACTGCTACTGAAATGGATATGAAGATATTCAAAGATCTCTCTGCAGGCAGAATAAAAAGATTT
Organism: Cephalopterus ornatus; assembly: GCA_013396775.1. Lineage (NCBI taxonomy): Eukaryota > Metazoa > Chordata > Aves > Passeriformes > Cotingidae > Cephalopterus > Cephalopterus ornatus. The sequence continues at coordinate 5,004 of VZRE01014913.1, read as the reverse complement.
GGTGCACCTGTGGTTTAAACTAAATCACTCAGCGGTTAGTCTTCACTGTGATTGTTTTCACAGGAAAATTGAAGGGATAAATTAATCTGAATGAAAACAGTTCTCAAATATCAAGCATGATTTTCTACACTGTTGTGGTTTGATGTCTTTGAAGGTACTACAGTAATACGGATGTACCCACAGAGAGACAAAGTGAATGGTTATATTCCACTACAAATTACTCAGGAAAGAAAATGTCTATCAATGACAGTAATGAAAAAAAAAAAAAAGGAAAGCACAGAGAGGAAAACAAGAGGATATATTTTGTTCCTTCGTAACTTATTTTTCGTAAAGGTCCCATACAGTGACACTGTTCAAGAATGCACAGTTTGACATCATGATTTTGAGATTCTTACAGATGTTGAGAATTGGCAAAGTTCATCAGGTTTAATAAATTTTTTAATAAAAATATTTACACACTGTGAAATATTAGAATTAGATTATAAATTAATGGATAATTTATATCGCTGTATACTTATAGTTCTTTTAGAAACTTGATGGTCTCTGCCTCTGCTTGCTGTAGGTATAATCGATGGATACATACATGCTGGGCAGTGTCACCTGAGTTACCTGTCAGAAAGGAGACTTGTTTTTAACTGCAGGACAAGTGCTCTGACCAGTCAGGTGGGTAGTGCACCAGAAAGTGCTTTCACCACACAGTGCCCAGTCTCCCTCCCCAATCCGCCCAAGTCATTCTGCAAAGAAAGATGCATTACTAAATATAAACGCAATATATTGTCATGAACTTCCATTGACGAAATTCACGATCCTCTGGGTTTGCCTCTTCATTCTTTGTACAGCTGTACAACTGAAGGTCTGGTATTTTGCAACTTCCATGTGAATGACTACAGTTTGATTATCTGTGATCAGATGTTGTGCATTTAACTTATTGGGGTTTTCCTCTTCTTTAGCTAAGTACTAAAATAATATATTGATGGTTGTTTGGGGTTTGTTTGGTTTGGTTTTGGTTTTTGTTCTTGTTCTATTTTGTCTTCCTCTGAAGAACATGCAACAAAATCTGTAGGAAATTCATGCTGTGAAATAAAAGAGCAAAGAACATTTTCTTTCATTGCAAAGAATAGTCTAGAAAACTGCAGACAGTGAGGTAATTAAAAAAGTGATAAAATCAAGAAACAAAAAGACCAACTTTTTCTCAAACTGAGACAGGATGTCCTTGCCTCTCAGTTTGTTGAGGCTTACTCATGCTTCCAGCCCTATCTATTTCAGAGGTAGAGTAGGCATTTTAGTGACACTCCAGCTTACTTTTTTGAGTGAAGATCAACTGGCTTACTGGTTTTATGGAATTCTTTGAAAATAACCGCTGTTCCTTCAGAATCCTCTTTGTGTGACACACTGAGCATGTAAAGGGAAGATCATTTAAACAAGCCAAATAAGTCTAGACTCAGGATGCATAAAACTGCTATTATATATTTCTGGTTGTGTCAATATTGACAGCTCCGCTGTTCTTCAGTAGTGAGACCCAAAATCTCCGGACTGCTAAATCCAGTGAGTAAGGGTTGTTTCTGCCATATGGTAATCTGGGCCTCAAATTTGCATCCAAACTTGGTATCATTTGTAAATAATCATTTTGGCATGGTAGAAGCAGTTGTAAAATTTTCTGTAGATTGCAACTGTAACAATTTTTGTAGATAATGGCCATGGCTGTTAATCTCCATGACTAATACTGAACCTAAAATAAGGACTGTACTGTGTTTTAGCAAGCAATCTGACACAGCATTTATTTGAAAGCCAAAGTCAGTGATATGAATCAAGCCACAGCATGTATCAAACTGCATTTGACTTCTAAGTTTGGAGTTTTTGGGATTTCTTTTCTGTGTATAACGTTGAGGGCAGGGAGAGTGTTGTTGGGGTTGTTTGGGGTTTCTTTTCTGTGTAGTGTTGGAGAAAGGTGTTGTATAGTTAGTTTTTAAATTATCGGGAACTATTGATCAAAAAATTAGCTCTTCTGTGTATTCAGTAGCTGTCTGGGTAGGAAGATCAGATGTTTCTAAAGAGTCCGTTTCGTTCTATTACCTTGTTTATTGACTTCACCGCACTTGTAAAGTATTGTTTGGATACAGGCGTTTCTTCCTTATGCTACAATATAAATCCTTCACTTTGGGTGAAACTTTCAAAGAGTGCTGATGTGCCTTGACTTCCAGACAGGCAAGGGCACAGTGGAGTGCTGCTTTGCCAGACTGCACAGCTGCACTGGTAGCTATTATTGCCAGCTCTTGAGTAACTTCACTGTAAATAAAGTAGTCTCTGAGCAGTTTGAATTTGTGCTCAACGTGACAGTAGCTCAGTACTGGAGAGGCATCTGAGCAGTTGTCAGCTCTGGAAGGCACACTTGTTTTTTTCCAATGTTTGAGACTTTTTCCATTCTCTATATTATTTTTAGAGTCATGAGATTCACAGCTTCTTGGATTGATGATTCTCTGATGGATCATTTATCACTCACGCTGGATTTTTGCTCTCTGTAAAACTTCCCCTTTCATATAAAGCATGATATATGTTATTTTGAAAATTCAGTAACTCCTGATTAGTTGTGGGTTCATATCAGGATTGGATTCTGAGAGGTAGTTCTAAAACTAGATCTCTTCTTTCCATTTCCGTTATTTATTGTAAATTCTCTTAATAAATTAAAAGTTCTATTAAAGAATTTATGACATATTTCACTGCAAGTTAAATAAAACTAAAATATATTTTTCTTCTCTGTTTGCAATTTTTCTATGTGATTGTAAAGAAATTAGTGCATGTCTGTTACCATTTTTACAATTTAGTATTTATTTCTTACACTGGCTTTGCAATGTAATGAAATGTAATGAATGTAATGCAATGTAATGAAATTGTGACATGAGAACCTTGTAAACACATACATCTTTTATTTAAAGTAGAAATCTATACACTTTCTTAGTAGTGTAAGGTGAAAAAAACACGCACAAAATGTGGGGATGCCAAAATGTGTGAATGTCTTCATTTTGTGTCATGTCATTCAAATGGCAAAGGACAAATAACCAATTTATATCATTTCTGATGGAAAAGATTAACAAAGATGAATAACTCAATGAAGTTAAGACAAGGTAAGTTTTCTGCATGTCAAAATGTAGAAAATATAAAGCCACAGAAATGACAGCTTAATCTGCAATAGATACAAGAGGGGAAAAACAAGGTAATACATCAGTGAAAGCTGATCAATACTGTAGAAATCTATGACAGAGGCATGAGTTGGTACAGATAGAGCTGGAAATATAGAAGAGCTCTAAAGAATTGATAAAAGGATACAGTGAACAACTATATATGAAACCTAAGGAACATTAAAAATTTACATGAGAAGGAATATTATAATCTACAAAAGCAAAGAAACAACGTGTCAGAAAGACTACTGTCTGGATATTCTTGGATAGTCTGCTGTCTGAATAGTCTAGCAAGATTGCACTCAGAGTGTACAAGTCTTAAGTGATGATTGATGAATCAACGGGGTTACGTTGATATATTTAACTGTTGGGGAGTCTCAGTAGAAAGGGTTCTTATAGACTTGAATGTGAGAGTGTATGTTTTTGCAGGAGTGTACGTGTGTGCGCACGTAGGGCAATGGAGATTTCAAAGAATATTACACTAAACAAAACTAGTATAGATTATTCATTATCAAGATAATGATGGCAAGATTTTTCTTGCTGATTATCTCCAAATAAGGACTAACATGTGACTACTTTGGCTGATTGAAAGGAGGTGTGTTGGAGAAAGTTCCTTTGCAAGACTTCTTCCCTCATCCCGTTTTCCAAACCATATTTATTAAATATTCTTTCTTCGTTAGTACTCTAAGCAGTGAATAAACCATACTGGTCTTTATTTTTACTTTACTGTTCTCTTAAACATCGATGGTGTAATGCTACTGTTGTGTTAATATGTGTTATTAATAAGACATAGACAACAACAACAAAAAAAAGATTTTAGTGAGGTTTTTGATGATGTGGCAGGGATGGACCCTGCTATCAACCAGACAACTTTCACTATTTGTAATGATATGACACATCACAAACAAAAATTTCAAGAAAAGAGCAGAAAAGTAGAAGAATGCAGAGGAGCAAAAAGAATTACAGCAGTGTAGTTACATTATCTACTTAATATTTTAGAACATGGATAAATGTTTGAGACCAAAGTGTACAGCACAATATAAATCATAGACACTAGCTTAGCTAAAATTGCAGGTGGTTTTGCTATTAGAAATTGAAGGAATTCTTGGTTTGTTTGTTTTTTGGGGTTTGTGTGTGTGCCTGTGGTTTATTTGTTTGGTTTGGGGTTTTTGTAGGTTTTTTTGATTTATTTTGGCTTTTGGTTTTTGTGTGTGTGAAGGCATAAGATATTTCTTCTCACTTGGAATGATATTTCAAGCAAGAAAAGGTCAATTTACCAATTTCACTATTTTTTCTGTGTAAACTAAGCTTTTAATTGTAATTAAAATAATTTTAATTGTAGAAAAATGCACCCTATTTCAAACCTATAAGCAAATCTAAACTCTGGCTAGCTTCAGGACAAAATTTCCCTTTTCCCCCTATTCACTAGTGATAAAGTCAGAGTATAACTTTTGGAAAGATGAATTATCATTTATTCTCTAATGTTCATGGAAGATATGTTTGGGGAAAAGAGTTCTATCACCTCACAGCAGTTTCAATATTGAGTCTGACAGGTTCTCTGTTTTAACTGTTGTGGGTTTTGTTTTGTGTATTTGGGTTTTTTTTTTTGATTGGTCTGTTTTAGATTGTTTTGTTTTTTCCCTTAAAATCTGTTCATACAGAAGAGAGTTCTGCAAGTAGCAACATCTTATTCCTATACCAGGAAACAATGGTACTCAGTTTTACTAGCATATTTTTCTGCTATCCATTCTTGTCATAAAGGTCAATTTTCCCCTAAAAAAAGTTGTGTTTCGATGATCAATTGACAGAGTTGAAGGGAATGCTCCCC
>VZRE01014912.1:0-10089 GCA_013396775.1 Cephalopterus ornatus | reverse complement strand
AGTGCTCAGTCACCCTCACAGTAAAGATACTCCACATTGTTCGGGAGGAACTTTCTGTGTTCCAGTTTCTGCCTGTTGCCTCTAATCCTATTGCTTGTCATCACTGAGAAGAGCCTGGCTCCATCCTCTTGGCACCCTCCCTGCAGATACTTAGAGACATTTATGAAGCCCCCTCTCAGTTCTTTCTTCTCCTGGCTAAATTGGCCCTGCTCCCTCATCCTGTCCTCCTATGAGAGGGGCTCCAGTCCTGTAATCACTACCTAATAATCATCATAGCCCTCCTCTGGACCCACTCCAGGAGCTTCAGTCTCTCTTGTACTAAGCAGCCCAGAACTGGACACAGCACTTCGGATGTGACCTCACTAGGGCTGAGTAGAGGGGCAGGATCACCTCCCTCCACCTGTTGGCATTGCCTTTCCTAATGAACCCCAGGATAGTATTGGCCTTCTTGGCCATGAGGACACGCTGCTGGCTCATGGACAGCTTGTTGTCTGCCAGGACCCCCAGGTACTTCTCTGCAGAGTTTTTTTCCAGGAGATTGGTTCCCAGCTGTGTTGGTGGGGTTGTTCTTCCCCAGGTGCAAGACCTGCACGTGCCTTCCCTGAATTTCAGAAGGGTCTGCGCTGCCCATCTCTCTAACTTCTCCAGGTCCTCCTGAAGGGCTGCACAGCCCTCTGGGATGTCGGCCACTCCTTCCAGCTTTGTGTCATCAGTGAACTTGCTGAGGAGGCATACGCCCCTTCATCCCGGTCATTGAGGGATATGTTAAACAATACTGGTCTCCGTGGAGACACTGGTAGTTACATCAGAACACTCTGAGACCCACCATGAGCCAGTTCTTAATCCACCTCACTCATCCAACCTGTGTTTTCTGAGGATGTTGTGAGAGATAGTGTCAGTAGTCTTGCTGAAGTTGAGGTAGACAACATCCACTCCCCTCCCCTCATCTGTCCAGCCAGTTGTCCCATTGTAGAAGGCAATCAGGTTGGTCAAGCATGATTTCTCTTTACTGAATCCGTGCTGACTACTTCTAATCAAGTTTTTGTCTTTCATATGCCTAGAGATGGCCTCCAGTATGAGTCATTTCATTACCTTTCCAGGGATTGAGGTGAAGCTAACTGGGTTGTAGTACCCTCGGTCCTCCTCCTTGCCGTTTTTGATGATTGCATGACATTTGGTTTCTTACAGTCCTAGGGCACCTCTCCTGATCTCTACAACTTTTCAGATTATCACTGTGGTGTGTGCCAGCTCCCTCAGCACTTGTGGGTGTATCTCATCAGGGCACATGGACTTGTGGATGTCAAGTTTGATACTGATGGTTTATTTTAACTAACTCTGTAGAAATCCTTTCCACATTAGCAAAATTATCTTAATTTAGCTGATACTTAATTTTATTAATTCTTTAGTTTTAAAATTACAAAAATATTATACTCAGTTGTGATACAAAGGAAAACAAAATTAAAAAATTATTAGTTATTCATACTTACTTGTATTTAAACCTAGATAGGAGGAGGAGGATTTTTCTAGTGCAATAAAAAGAATACAAGTAGCTTCATAGTTTTACTTCATTGCTGAAATTGAGATAAATAGAGAAAATGAGTAAAGTAAAATGGTATGTATTTTTGTATTTATGTACATACATTACATATGGAAGGAATGAGACAAATATAAAATTAATTTTATTTCAATATTTATTTTTCCCATATAATTTTATATAGGTGAACATTCATTACATTATTTTCTGTCCTTTTATAAAATAAAATTGAAACTTGAAATGGATATTTATTTCTTTCTGTTTATTGCATTATCTGTCTTATGCACACAAACTACTTTTTTCTGCTATGTATGTTGACCTCTGTGAGATTTTGACTAAGCAATTGAAATACTTGTCTCAGCTATAAAGAATAAAAAGCTTTTATGAACATGTGAGTTGAAAAACTTTAGTAAGAGCAGGTCGGAACACAGGTCATGCCAAACTGCATTTACCAACATACCATTGCTGAAAAGGGGCTGCAGGAAGAGCAGCTGAAAAAATTCTTGCCTTTACACTGGGCTGCAAGCATGCTCTGAAGAAAATGTTAATCTGTTTCCACAGTATCTACATCCTACTTCATAGTAACTTGCAAACTACTAGGAGTGTGCATAGCAGCTGGAAAATCTTGAGACAAGGCTGTAAAAGGTGTTCCGGTGAAGAACCATCTCCTTAATTTGTGTTTGTAGAGCGCCTGTTGCGCAGAGGTCCTAATCCATGAGGTTTAGGCATTCAGCTACTACATATATAAGAATAATTTAAGAGGCATGCATTTAGTTGGTGTTCAATGAAATCTTGAGTTTCTAGGTAGACTCTGCATTCTGCTCCAGCAGATAATCTCATTTTGTGATTGAATATTGCTGTACAAATGATGGAAACAGAACTATGGTTTCTCTCTGAATAATCTGAGAGTAGGTACCAGATTGTAGAATCTATTGTGGTAGCACAATCCTGTTTGACTGACACTTTCACTATAATCAATTTCCAAACTGTAATTGATCGGGACAGCAAGATCAAAGTGCATAACATAAAAGCAGACAAAAGAACACATTTTTAAGTGAAGTAGAAATTCATGACTTTTTAATAATATTTATAAGCTTTTCCCTGTTTAGTAGATGTGTTTGGATTGGAAACAGCTGGAATTGAAATTTTTTTTACTTGTTTAGAATGGTCAACTGGAGTGTGTTCGATGGATGGTGAGTGAAACAGAAGCTATTGCAGAACTCAGTTGCTCAAAAGACCACCCAAGCCTTATTCATTATGCAGGTTGCTATGGCCAGGTATGACTTTCATTTACTTTTTCAAAGAGATTATTTAGATGCTCATATAAGAATTTCAATTTAAAGCATGTGTATCATTTTGTGGCTTTTAATTGCAGGTGTTCTCAATTAGTTCAAATATAACAAAATCTTTCCCCACTTAATCTGCATAATTTTTTTCAGTGTTTTCCCTCTTAAGTTTTTTTTTGGTTTAGTTTTGACTAATGGCCAGGAGAAGATTAACAGGCGTATTAGGCCAAGCAGGAACGTCTAGGGAGATTAGCTGTCATGATGCCCAGAGGACTCATCAGAAAAGCCGCAAATATATTGTGATAGTTCATATTATCTTTCCAGGAGAGACTGTTCTCAAAAAAAAATTGCAAATTGTGATAATTTAAGAATTCAGCATATTGGCAGTGAAGTGTGGTGAAACTTGAATATCATCTGTCTAGCTCTAGCCACTTTTGTTGAGAACTACATACATAAATATGTTGTAAATCAATCCTGTTTCACACCTAACTTATCTATAAATATAAAAATGAGACACCACTGAAGTACAGCATTCTAGTGCTTTGCTAATGTCTGGAGGAACATATGTGCCACTTAATTATACTACATTATCTTCCCACAAAGTCCATTTTTTCCTAAATAGACTTTTCAATAACCCCTTTTCAAAGGACCTTCTCCAGGATCTACTGTGCAAGTAATAATGATTGATTATTCTTCTCTAATCTCTTTGGCAGATGGACAGCTTTGTCCCAGAGTTTCTTCAACAGACATTAAAGATAAATCGTAAAATCATGGAATAGTGGGGATTAGAAGGGACCTTAAAAATCATCTGGTTCCAACACTCCTGCCGTGGGCAGGGACACCAAATCTCAGTGTTTTTGTGCTCATGCTTTTTACTCTTGTTGAGAGAAAACAAGCAAAATATAACCACTAAGAAAATCATTCTTTCCTGTGCAAGTGTGGTTGTCTTATTCAATGTCATACAACTATTGTGGCTATTTCTGCTGTTAACTGCTCCTCTCCAAGCACAAATTTACTGTAGGGGTAAGGAAGGAGAAGAAGCAGGTTTGTAAGGATACGGAGCTGGAAGTCTACCCTTTCTCCTGCTGTTTCCATAAGCACATGGACTCCCTTGTTTTCATGCTGTGCAAAGATTTCCTTTGCCTTTTCTCTGTTCACCTACTATACAGATGTTGCTGGTGCAAGTTAGGACCTGGCCAGATATACAAATTGATGGTGTCCTGCTTTCCATAGCAAGTTTGGCCTGTAAACACAGCACTGAATATAGGGAAGCTGTGAGCCAGATCGGAACTGATTCAAGAAAAGTGTGCTTGCTACTGGGAAGAAAAAGTTTGAAAGAGAAAGTTGCATGTGAACTTAAATTCATATCTTCACTTGATTAGCCTAATTTTATCTTCATCTCTAAAGATATTTATATAAACTAAATCCATTGAAGCTTTGGGTTTTTTCAGTGAGCTATGCTGTCTACTGCCAGAAACAGAGCTGACACACTTTATCTAGATTCTTTTCAGAGCAGAACGGAAGCTCTACTGGTTGAGAAACACCAGCTATAGTCAGCCACCAATGAAATTTGAAAAGGTGATATATAAATTGCTGCCAAATTTTCTTAGTTAGCTGAATGCCAAAGAAAGTTCACATGTAATGTCAATTATCTTTTTCTTTTTTTCATATTCCATAAACAATCTGCAAACATAAGGGAATGTTGAGGCTGAAGGAATGCCAAGACTATATTACCCAACTGTGTTAAGAAATAAAAAACTTTGAGAAATTTAAATGCTTAGTTGGCACTGTCCTTGAAGCTTTAATTTATTTTACCATTACTTACACAGGGGATAATCCGTGTAAACACTGGTCTTGGCAGAGTTACAAGAATAATATTTTTGCAAGGAAGACCTGCTATTGAATCAGTTTCTAAAAGAGTCAATCCACCCATTGTTTCTCCAGGCATTTTAGGCGCACCGTTTTTTCTTCAACAATTATGATTTAGAATGGGCAGCAAAATGGAGTTCATAGCAAAGCTCCTATGTTAAAGGTCGTCAAACCATGGTCATGGCCTGATTCCAAAGACGTGTCAGCAGTATTATGTTTCTCCAGTGAGAGAGAAACTACATAAGTCAGTCTGACAGAAGAACACAAAAGCTTAAAGTCAACGTGTAGCCTGGTCTGCACACCTCTTAGCAAGGATTTCTTTAAGCATGAGATTATGCAAGAAGAAACCATGCTTGTTGGCAGGCCTCTTCATGTTGGGTAGAAGTCATGAGTACACAGCATACCAGCTGTGCCTGGCACAGTCACCATGTCACAGGAAGATGGAGGTGCAGTCCTAGGTCTGTATTGTCCTAGTTCTGACTAAGAGCTTCACAGGGCTCTAATTTCTTTCCAACAGGGGTGTTGTGGTAGTATGGACTGCAAAGGTAAGAGGCAGAGGGTGGGAAATGACAAGGGTTTGTGGCTTCTGAACTCCAGAGAATCTAGGGGGCGTTGGGGAAACAGCCTAAAGCATGACTGAGGACACAGAAGGGATCCCATGTACAACTTGATGCTGATATAGTGCTGGAAAGCACAGTGGAAAGCAGTGTATGACATTCAGATACACCGATGCCAAACAAAACACCTTATTTTACACCTCAGGATGTTTGACTACCTGTCTAATGTCATTTTTTCAAGGTTAATGTGTTGTTTTCACTGACTCCTACTCTTCTGCTGTGAAGGGATACTGGAAGGACAGCTTATTTAATGAATATCAGGTGATTGGGGCTAGGGTAGCTGTAGAGTCAGTACTCTTCACCACACTCATCCTTACCTTTGTAAACCATGTAATGATTTAAACGGTCTTTGTTAGTTGTACTTTCTTCTCCAAAAACCAGCTGGTGAAACCAAAGTCTGCAGCCTGTCCCAAATTTTCCCAGAATCTTTTTATAGGCATGTTTGAATTATTGTAGGTCTAGAATATGCCAGAGGGATGTTAGTGACTGCTACAACATAAGACCATTGTAGGTTTTAAAAATACCAGATATACTGAATAATTCGTAAGTATTTATCAATTGCTGTTAAAGAACAAACAAGTGATTATTTTCCATTGTCTTCACCTCAACAATTTTCTTATTATCCTTCATTTTGTTTGAATAAGTTGCACTGATGACTATAAACCTACTCCAGGGAACACTTTTCTTGCAACTTGAGTGTTAGTAAAGTGATATGTGGTATATTTTGATGTATGATATTTTCATTTTTCCTGGTTGTATGTGAAAAAAAAATTTGTTTTCTTGGGGGTTTTTTGGTCAAGGATAAGTTTGTTAAAAAATGTACTCATTTGAGAGAAACACAGTTTGAGTAGGACTATGACTTTGTGCCTGTGATCACTTGATGCACAGATAGCCCTAAACTACAGATGATTGAATAAGCCATCCAGGCACTTGATTTGCACATTGACAACATAAATTAGTAGAAAGCATCATTTGCTCCGTGCAAAACATCCTTGACATTCTGATTCCTATTACGTTCCAAAGAAATATATGATTTCAAAGCTATAGTTGTCTTCCAGTTCTGCAGAGGAGTTTTGCTAAAATATTTTTCTTTTAATTATTAAAACATAAGGGCAATTCACAAGAGTAGTATAATCCTTCTTTGTTGCTGGCCAATACAACCGGCATATTAAGAAATTGCTCGAGAATATTTTTAAAGGGATATGTGATCTGAAGTTATCTCTCCATGCTGGCTGTCAGCTGTATTGGGCATTCAGTCAAGGAGAAGTAAAAATACCTATGCCTTCACACTGTAAGAAAAACAAAATTGCTGTTAAAATGAAGATATGAGGAAGATACTTGTCAGACAGACTAGCCGTCTGAAATAGTAAGCAGAAATCTAGGTACTTGAATGGGCAGGGTCATTCAGAGTACCCCTGGAAGAGTCTAACAATTCCTCCCCTTTTCATTGAGATTAAAATTTCTGTGGTACTTTTATAAAAAAAAATTGTTTTGTACCCAGCCTTTCTAGAATTTTCTTTCCTCATTTTCATTCTTTCTCTTTTCTACCCCTTTCCTGCTCAGAATCCTCTATGTGCTTTCAATACTGTTTTATTTAGATACGCTTTGCTTTTACAGACCCACGTATCTAACTGTGGGTGATTATGTACTTAGGTGTCGCTGAAGCTACTGAGGTGCTGCAGGTTAAGTCTGTGCTTGCCTCAACAACACTGGAATCCACACAGTCATTTTTGATCTACAGCTTGCATCAGTATTCTGTGTGATCAATATACTAAAGATACTAAAGATACTAAAAAATACATGTTTACATAAAAAAATTCTAAGCTAGGAAGCAATTTGTTCTTTTCAGCTATTCAGATGCAAAAACTGGGAATGAAGCTGTAGTCCGCCATCCTTTAATGGACCTCACTTTTCTATGTAGTCTATAGATTTATTCTAGATTTTCAATATGATTCATATTCAGTAAGGCAAAATGAAATTTAATCTGGAGAGGCATGGAAAGTTCCTAGAGAGAAGAATTTTTTTCCAAATAAACCTGCTGGAGAAAATAAGATATGAAATAAGCTTAGTGCACTTTCATAAACTATCCATTGTTAGAAAAGGATACCCAGGTAAATGTGTATTACCGCTATATACACACACAGAAAAAGTTCATACCTCAGTTTCGACTTCCAGACTTTCACTTGCAAGTTTTTGCAGTCCAAGTCTCCCCATCCTTCCCGACATGAAGGACAGACAAATGGTCCATTAGTCAATACACTGAGATCTTAGGATAGCAAGATTTCCTGGATTTAGTTGTGCTGCTTCTCCTCTAGCACAACCACACAGAGCTGGGAAGTGGCTAGAGATTCAAAGAATCCAACTGCTCAGCTCTGTGATCTAAGCATACTCCTGTTTTAATTTTTCAAAGCTTGTGAACTTTGATCAAATTTCACAAGTTGATTTTCAGATTCATATGTGGGTTGTTTTGCCCCATATTTCATCACCAACACAGAGGCAGGCATGCTCTTTGTGTACAGTTTCTCAGAATGTGTCACAGTACTCATATTTTTGCTATTGTATCTTTTTATAAAATAAAGTATTTCAGCTTATTTCCCTGGCAGAAAAAACCCCACCAACAAAACAAAACAAAACAAAAAAACAGAGACTCAGGATGCACTAAGTCCTACAAAGTTAAGAGACACTGAAAACAAGGAATTATTGGACAGTAATAGTAACAGATGGCAGTACTGGTATTCCTCTAGGATACAACTGAGCTCGCCATTATATCTTATCTTTTGTGATGTTTCTTTCCCCCTTCCCCTAGGAGAAAATCCTTCTATGGCTTCTTCAGTTTATGCAAGAACAAGGGATTTCACTGGATGAAGTTGACCAGGATGGAAATACAGCTGTTCACATAGCTGCTCAACATGGCTATCTAGGATGCATACAGGTAGAGTGATAGTTGTATAAGACACCTCTAAACATCAAGCTTGAATGACAACAACCAAAAATTATTATGGGAGATCTAAGTGGGAATGTTTATTCATATGTTAAAATATACTAGAAAGAGGAATTTTAGACCAGTACAAGTCAGATTGAAATACTGAAATGCTCCAAGTTTTTGATTCTATTCTCAATTATGCTGTTGCAAGTCTAAAGTAAATATTGTGTTGCAAGACAAAAGCATGATTATATTGTTTATATATAAGCATCTAGTGTGTATGTTTTTGTATTATAAAAGGGCAGACACTGCAGGTATGTGTACTCTTCTTACTGTTCTGATATTTTCCCTCTGTTTCTTTTCTCTCTGCATAGTTGTAGCTCTCCAGCTTAGAAGAAGTATAACAGATAAGTTTGTTGAAGCATTCACACCTTGAGTAAACCATCCTTTTCAGATTTGTCCTCTTTGAATGAATCTTCTAAACAATGCAGAGTGATGCTGATTTCTAAGTAATTCTAAGGAAATTAATTTCTAAGGGAATCATCTTGGCCACTGAGAGCGATATAGTTCTGTTTTATAGAGGTGTTAAAGATGGTAATTTATCTGGCTGAAAAGGCTTACACATCTACAATACTTCTGGGAGCCAGATCTGAAAAAACCAGTTTGGATACCTCTGTCCAGTACCCGTGTTCAATGCAGACATACCAGAAAAGGTCATAGGGTTGAACTGGATGGCTAGATCATAGGATCATAGAACAATAAAATCATTAAGGCTGGAAAAGACTTTTGAGTTCCTCAAGTCCAACCTTCGAACTGGCACCACCACCATGGTCACCTTAAAACCACATGTTCGAGTGCCATATCCACACAGTTTTGGAACACTTCTAGGGATGGTGGCTCCACCACTTCCCTGAGCAGTCCATTCCAATGCTTAATAACCCTTTTTGTGAATTTTTTTCTCTTAGTATCTAATCTAAATCTCCCCTGGTGCAATTTGTGGCAATTTCCTCTTGTCCTGTTACTTGTTACCTGAGAGAAGAGGCCAACCCTATCTCACAACTACTGCCTTTCAGGTAGTGGTAAAGAGTGATAAGGTCTCTCCTCAGTCTCCTTTTCTCCAGGCTAAACAAACTCAGGTCCCTCAGATGCTCCTTATGAGACTTCCACAGCTCTGTTCCCCTTCTCTGGACTCACTCCAGCACCTCAATGTCTTTCTTGTAGTGAAGGNAATGTCTTTCTTGTAGTGAAGGGCCCAAAACCGAACACAGGATTTAAGGTGCAGCCTCACCAGTGCCAAATACAAAGGGACCATCACTGCCCCAGTCCTGCTGGCCACAGTATTGCTGATACAAGCCAGGATGCCATTGGCCTTCTTGGCCACCTGGGCACACTGCTGGCTTATGTTCAGATGGTTTTCAACCAGCACCCTAGGCAGCTTTCCAGACACTCTGTTCCAATCCTGTTGCACTGCATGGGGTTGTTGTGGTCCAAGTGCAGCACTTTGGCCTTGTTGAATCTCATGCAACTGACTTCAGCCCATTAATCCAGCCTGTCCAGATCCCTCTGCAGACCCTTCCTGCCCTCAAGATGATCAAGGCTCCCACCCACCTTGGTGTCACCTGTGAGCTCACTGAAGGCGCACTCGATCCCCTTGTCCATGTTGTCAGTTATATTAAACAGGACTGGCCCCAGTACTGAGCCCTGAGGGGCCCCACTAGTGACCAGCCACCAGCTGGTAACTGGTGGTAACTCCATTCACCCCCGTGCTCAGGGCTCTGCCATCCAGCCAGTTTTTCACCCAGAGAACAGTACACCCATTCATACCATGGGAAGACAGTTTCTCCAGGAGAATGCTCTGGG
>VZRE01014909.1:0-12648 GCA_013396775.1 Cephalopterus ornatus | reverse complement strand
GCTCCAGCACCTCAATATCCTTCCTGAAGGTGGGGGGACACAGTACTCCAGGTGTGGCCTCACCAGTGCTCAGTACAGGGGAAGAATCACTTCCCTGGACCTGCTGGCCACATCGTCCCTAATACAGGGCAGGATGTCATTGGCCTTCTTGGTCACCTGGGCACACTGCTGGCTCATGTTCAGCTTCCTGTCAATCCAAACTCCCAGGTCCCTTTCTACCTGGCTGCTTTGATTTAAATTTGGCAGACAATGCCAATAGATCTGAATCAGGGCACCACATAATTGCCAGGTGATAGTTATTGCTGGCCAAGCAAACTAAGAATAAAATAGCGCACTGTTTGCAAATCTTTTGCAGTGCCATTTTCTCATAGCAAGTCATAACACCTCTTCATACCTGTCCTTCCCATCTTACTTAATATAAATGACAAGATTCATTGCCACAGATTCTTTCTTCATGGGTTCTTATTCTAGTTAATTCCACCTGTTGCATCATCAGCAATATCTGAAAAGTATATCTTACTGTTCTCAACAGATGAAAGCTTAAGTCTGAGGAAAATATTGACTTTTAATCAGATAGACAAAATTTTTCCTTTTTTCCCTAATTTATAAAAAGGGAATGAAAGATTTGGAAGAATAAACATACATCCTAATTATGGTTGAGACAAGAGTTGCTGAAAAGATGAATATAAAAGCTCATCACTCTTACTTATGCATTTGTTATAACTGTTTTTCCAGTAGTCTCTGTCTTTTTAAGAGGTGAAATCATAGTGGATATGGAATTTTTACTCTTTGCATAATTCATAGCACTTATGATCGGGCAGCCTAGCAAATTTATACCAGAAAAACTGAGGTTTTGCAAACCACGAGAGACAACAGAAGCCTTTGGGAGCCAATTGCTGCAAGTGTCTGAAGCCAGAGTGTAAATTCTCCCCACGACATTTTTGCCAGTTTGTATTAGAGGAGCAGGAAGGTGTTTTCCAACCACCTTCCCTACCTCTCTTCAGTCCTCTGCTAATTGCTTCTTCACTAAATCAGACCTGAGATGCTTTCTACTTTATTGCTTTGTTGTTGAATATAAAATCTCTGAAGCTGCATTTTTGGCTGCACAATACTATGAGTAGGATATGGGAATTAATGTAGTAGTCAGTGTGATGGTATCTATTAGGTGTAAACCAGGAATACAAGAAGTTGTTATCCTCAGGACAGGTTGTATGAGACCCTCTCTTTTTCCAAAGCAAAAAACAAAAACAAAAACCAAAAAACCCCCACCAAACAATCTCTGGACCTGCTGAGTTGTGCTCCCAGCAGTGCAGTGGTGCTGGAAACTTTAAACATACTCACACTTCTCCACATTAACTCCTGATGAGTGACTTGGGAAGTTCCAGAGGATGAAGCAACTGCTTTAAAGGATTTGCTTTATTTGCCATAAATAAAGCTGTTATGGTGTTTTTAGAAATCAGTTTGAATATTGCCAGGAGCTGATTTTAGTGACAAAAATTCATTTTAAATTGTATTTTTAACATAGAAGAGATAATGGTATGTTCAGAAAGTGGGAAGATATCTTTCATTATTTAATGATTTTAAATTTATTAAGTAAGAATGGAGATTTTTTGATACAGTTGTTCTTTCATCCTCTTTAACGTGCCAGCAGCAAAAATATAGATGAGTGCACATGTTAAATATCTTTCTTATTCAGGTCTAATCCATTTATTTTACCTGTTAGACCCAGGGCCAAAGATTTTACCTCTAAAGTTTGTCTTTATAAGCTGTGGATATCATTGTTCCACTTTTAAGTTCTTGAAGCCTAA
Organism: Cephalopterus ornatus; assembly: GCA_013396775.1. Classification (NCBI taxonomy): domain Eukaryota; kingdom Metazoa; phylum Chordata; class Aves; order Passeriformes; family Cotingidae; genus Cephalopterus; species Cephalopterus ornatus. Next base: position 10,840 of record VZRE01014909.1, on the reverse strand, counting down.
ATTTGGGAATAATATTCAGGTTTATATCAGGTTTTTTGGTTTGTGTTGTTGTGGCTGCTGGTTTTTAGCTGTTTCTTTCAGACTCAGCTCTGACTTAGAGCATCACAGGGTGTGCAAAGATATGGAGGAGGTGTGATATGCATTAAAGGAAGTAAAAAATATCAGTGGTTTGGGCATATTATCCTCCTCTGAAAATCAATAGAGTTCTGTAAAGGATTTGAGACTTGTTCACAAACGTGTAATTTTACCTTTTTGCTCTAGTGGTTGCCTGGTTAAATTAATGGCAGACACCTTTCTGCCTGGGCTGTGGATTTTAGACAATGTTCATTGCATAAACTAAGATTTCAGAGGAACTTCCCCTGCATTGATCTTTCATTTGTGAAGCTCTGCTGTTAAATTAACTGCTGACAATGTCACACAGAATTGGGCTGAAGATTAATGTATTCTACAAGGATTAAATTTTCTCATTTTTCAGACTGGAATACTCATGCAGTACTAAGCACCCCCTTGGCAGAGCCACCCCTGAGTTAATGGTGTAGCACAGGATGACAGCTTAGTTCTAAAATCCTTTCTATTGCCTTTTTTTTTTTTTTTTCAGTTAGAGCTTTATATAGTAGTTGGCACAATATATCTCACAAGCTTGGGACCAAACAGCTTCTCTCTTATTCAGGGAACTCTAAACCTTTTAAATGATTTCTGCTTGAAATGTTGGTTGATATCTGCATGAGTTTTCTTTCGCGTTTCTGCCTTGCTGCTTCTTGTAACTTCCCCTAATGTCACACCCTGTCAGTGTGATGACAGGCCTCTGTGCTCAAAGCTTCAACCAACACATGATACACCCAGATCTGGGAAAATCCCTCAAACAGCAGCTGCAAGCCTTGACCTAAACCAAGACTCTCAGAATCAAACCGCAGGGAACCCCACACTGGAAGCACTTTTTCTTTAAGTCTTTCACACATCAAACCGTTCTTTACACGAGCAGGCAGAAAGGAGTTTCTTGACTATATTTTTTGCCTCATGATGATCTGTCCTCAAAGCATTTCTTACTGGTAGAATATCAGCTTTCATAATTCACTGGCATTTAGATTTGTCAAAATTAATGTTGTAACAGTGATACAGGGCACAGATATCTGTGATAGAATAGCAGCCAGGAAGATACAGAATCCAGTGAAATAATATTTAAAACTGTGTAGTGGCTTGTGCATATAAATACATAGACATATTTCTCTAAAATCACAAGATTTGGTAATTGTTCCCAAAATTATTTATGTATGGGCTTTCATATTTTAGCAAACAAGGATAACATTTTTTAGAAGTAAACAAATGAACAAAACAGACACCCTTTTACTAAAATTGATCCAAAAGGTGACAATTACTGCTATACAGTTTTTTGGGGTTTTTCCCCTAATCATGTAATTTTCAACTTCCCTTTCCATGGAATCTGGCTTTTTAGAATAGCTGTGAAAAAAAACAACTTAGCTGAAAAATAAATCCCTGTAGGATAGATGAATATATGGGACAGACTTCTTTTTATTTCATTTTTAGTACAGCTTACAGCAGATCATTTATTCAACATGTATGGAGTAACACACAGGTTCTTTATAATGGCTTTAAGTGTCCCAGTCAAAGACATTGACATGATCGTATTTTAGGAGGAAGAAGGGGAGAGAAACAAAATGTAGGATGGTGGGCAAAGTAGCGATGCAATTGTTTACCATTTTTACTGAACATCAGTCTTCCTATACAGGTCCTTATCACTTCCTGTTCCACTTCCAGTAATTCCACAATCCCTTACCTTCATTTTCCCCTCCCTTTTTAAATTACCACCTTTCTCTTAAGGACTGAAGTGTTTGCTAAATGCAGATGCTTCTTCCTGCCTGGGGGAAAAAAGAATTGTAATTTACTATGCATTAGATTTATACTGGGGTTTTTATTCAAGGGGAAGGACTTTAAAAAAAAATATTGCTGCATGCTATTTGAAAAATACCTGAAATTTAATGTATTTGAAAGAATTTCAAAGTTTTGATGTCAAGCACATAAAAGGCAAGAAAATGCCTAGAACCTCTTGTCTCGTTCTGAGCATTAACGTTACACTGCAAGCTTTAGTTATTCAATTGCCTACCACCACTTAAACTACTGTGAAATAGTATGTCATCATCACTAATGGGACAAGGACAATGGGAAAATCTAGATGTAACTGGTGGGCTGTAAAAGTATCTTCCAAATCTGGGTTCAGTCTTCCTTATGGACCTCCTTTTTCTTTTTTCCTAAACCTATCCAGTTTTACTGCCAATTCGTGGCTGAGCTAAAACCTTTACTTGTGTATATATGAATGGAAACTGTTTCTTACTAAAGGCAGATTCTGGGATGTGGGGAAAAAGGGTTCATGGACAGGGCATATTATTTTTTGCCAAATTTCACATTGTTACTCCAAAGTACAAAGCACAGGAGTTTCAGTAAATCATTATCCTGTCTCCTTTGCTATTCCATATTATACATTTTCTATTGTAATTTTTTTCATTTATGTGTTGTAATTGTTTCTGTTCTTGTTCCAACTTAATGTCTGTCATTCCTTTACCTACCTTTTGGTAGTCTTTGGTTTCTTTCTTATGTGACCCCACAGACCCCCTATTTTTATAGATGTTATGCTAATCTATGAGTTCAAATGAATGGTGCATGATGAGTGGAATTCCCCCACAAAACTACCATGCTGTTGTGATTTTTTATGTAAGGCATAAGTGCCTCTTCCTTTCATCTCCTCTGCCTCCCCCCCTTTATGTAAAGGATGCAGAAATAAAATTAAAACTCTCTCAATAAAATCTTTACCTGTCAAATTGCAGTTTTAAGCCAGTGCAACCTGCCAATGCTCTTGATTCCACTCCAGGAACTGCAAATAAGAGAGGATATCTTCAGTAATGATCTCTTATTATGATGCTCCTGTCACTCTTCAGAATATATTTTGCAAAAGAAAAGCAGAAAAAGAGCTAACAACAAAACAGGTTCCATCATGCTTCTTCATCCCTTTCTTGCTACTTATGCAAGCCAGGATGTCACTGTAATGGAAAAGCTCCAGAAGGTCTCAAAAAAACATTATTCCTACAATGTTTACAAGCCCCCCTTGAGTATAAAATTCAGACCATTGCACAGGTGAGAGCAAAGGTCTGAGGGCTACTGACACTCCACCTTTCAGCAATGTATCACATTGAAAAGAAATGTCTGTGCTTCATCATTTTGTGCTGATGTGCTCATTTTGTGGCTCCAGGGTCAGGTACCTTTTGCACAGTGCTTTGCTTTGGTTTTGAGAAGCAAGAATCCTGACCTTCACAGCATATTTGCATCACCACTGGTAGGGAGGCAGATCATTCTCACAAAGGTTTAAATTCTGGAAAGGAGTACCTGCTGGTTTGCAGTGCAATGTGCTTCCTTGTTGATAATTAGTTGATTTGTTCCTGAACCTGAATAGCCTCAATGAAATACAAGGCTAAAATTAAACATCAAATAGCCTAAAGACTAGACTCCAGCAAGACAGTGACAGGGGAGACTGGAGAGAATGTGAATTAATCAAAAAGAACAGGAGGTCAAATCCCACAGATGCAAATTGCTGATTTTTTTTATGTTTGGAGAGACCTAATTTTGTGAATCCCTGAAACCCTTTACTGACCATAAATCCAGTTCTGCTTTACATCTTTATCAGCAGCCTGGACGAGGAGATCAAGTGCTTCCTCAGTCAACTTGAAGACTACACTAAGTTGGGTGGGAGTGTTGGTCTGCTGGAGGGTAAGAAACTTCTGCAGAGGGATCGGGACAAGGTGGATCAATGGGCCAAGGCAATGATATGGGATTCCACAAGGCTCCATGCTTGGTCTCGCACTTGGGCCACAACAACCCCAGTGCAGCTGCAGGCTGGGGGAAGTGTCTGGAAAGCTTCCCAGCAGAGAAGAATCTGAGTGAGCTGGTTATCAGCTCACACGAGCGAACGTGTGCCCAGGTAATCAAGACAGCCAAGGACATCCTGGCTTGGATCAGCAATATTATGGCCAGCAGGACCAGGGCAGTAATCATCTCCCTGTAGTCACCACTGGTAAGGTCACAGCTCAAATCCCGGGTTCGGTTTTGGGCCTCTCATGACAAGAAAGACATTGAGATGCTGGAGACTGTCCAGAGAAGGGCAAAAGACCCGGTGAAAGAACTACAGAACTGTGACCTCACTGTTCTCTACAACTATCTGACAGAAGACTGAAGCCAGGTGGGAGTCGGTCTGTTCTCCCAAGTAACAAACAGTAGAACAACTCATTGCCCCTGCCTTGGGGTTTTACAAGGCCAGGTTGCACAGGCCTTTGAGCAACTCTGTCTGATGGAAGGTATCCCTGCCCACAGAAGCGCACTTGGAACTAAATGGTCTTTAAGATCCCTTCCAACTCAAGCCATTCTATGTTTCTATAACTCTATGGCAAGAGAAAATGGCCTCAAGTTGTGCCAGGGGTGGTTTAGATACGATATTATGAAAAATGTCTTCACCAAGAGGGTTGTCAAGTCTTGAAACCGGCTGCCCAGGGCGGTGGTGCAGTCACCATCCCTGGAGGTACTTGAAACACATATGAATGAGACCCTTTGAGACATGGTTTAATGGTGGGCTTGGCAGAGCTCAACTTGATCTCAGGGAGCTTTTCTGAACTAAATGATTCTGTTATTCTCTGATACTATAAAGTGAGTAATAAAAAACATAAGACTTAAAGCTCTTGTCAGATGTTTGCATATTTGTATCCTTCCTAGTCTTGTGGGACCCAGGTGCATGACTCAGAGCCTTGCATCCTCCTGCAACATTAATTAATTGTAAACATAAAGTTATTCATAAGCCCTAATTTTCCACTGCTTAGTCACGGTTTCCATCTTTGCTGTACGTTACAGCTGGCAGCTGATTAACAGCATAGGCACTTATTGCAGGGTAGCAGTTCAGAAAAACAACATTTAATCCAGTTCAGAATGAGACACCTTAAGAATCTAAGTTTCAAGCAAAAACTCCATGGGTGCCTTAAACCGTGTTTTCTGGTCTTACTTAGTGGTTTCCTTCCTCATCTGGAAGTCAGATCTCCAGAGGCGTATCTCCTTCTTTTGGTACTAGAAGATCAACCATCTAAATATTGGACCCTTTCATGAACTCTGTTGTCTGGTCCTATCTAATTTTATGTCTTCATCAATGACATGGACAAAGGGATCGAGTGTACTCACAAGCACATTTGCAGATGACACCAATCTGAGTGGTGCAGCTGACATGCCTCAAAGAATGATGCCATTCAGAGGGACCTGGATGAGCTCAAGGAGTTTGTCCATCGGGCCTAATGGGGTCCTACATGAAAGACGGGGACAACATTTTTAGTAGCGCCTTGCAGTAGTACAAGGTGTAATGGTTTGAAGGAGTGTTGATTTAAATTAGATGTAAGGAAGAAGTCTTTTACAATGAGGGTTGTGAAACACTGGCACAGATTGCCCAGAGAAGCTCTGGATACCCCATCCCTGGAAGTGTTCTTGCCCAGTTGGAGGGGACTCAGAGCAACTTGTTCTAGTGGAAGACATCCCTGCCTTTGGCAGGGTCTTGGACTAGTCAACCTTGAAAAACGCCCTTCCAACACAAACTATTCTGTGATTCTAACAGGATTCTGGCAGGATGAGGAAGAGAATATGCATCCCAATCCTAGCTAAGGGTCTTTCTTGACAGTGAGAGTGTTCTAAGTTGGTTGATTAAACTGAACTTACAGTTTTTAACATGTGGTTGTAGAAAGATATTTACCCCCTGCCTTTGACAGGAAGAACCATTGATTCTTGCACTCTTAAAGTCCTTGTGTCACAAGTCCCTGAGATCAGCAAGTATCCTTATCCAACATACACATCCAAAAAACCAGGAAAAACACCCCTCTGCACCTAACCCTGACTACTCCGAGAGTGGCCCAGAAGCCCGTGAAGTTTTAAGGAGGTCTATTCTCCAGAGACTTGTGTGCCTACAGCTGCCATCAGCAGTGAAGGAGCACCATGTGTCCAGTGCTCTGTTTGGAAATCTTCACCTTTCCCTCCTATTGAAAGGTTTTTCCTGAGTTTTGAAGAGTTTGCACATACTCCAGTAAGAAAGTTATTGATAGGAATTCTCCACCTCATTTTTCCCAGAAGCACATCCTGCTGCATGCCTGGAGCCAACCTGCACTTTTGCTTCCTGTCCTTGTAACTCCAAGAATCATATTCTTGTTTGCATGAGGTCCCAAGAGCCATTGCATAAAGAAAATAAAATGTTCTTTTATATGCTTCCTTTTTCTCTCTGTAGGATGATACCTAAGTAAGCAGCTTCACACCTTGAGCATCACCTTCAGTGGGACCTAACCTTCAACTGCAGACAGCACTGCTCATGAAACACCTTTTTCTGCGTCTTTTGGGGTCTGTGGTTTAAATCTTCACTGGCTGATGTACTGATCTAAGCCTGCTAATTGTTCAAGCTATACAAGCAGAATTGGGCCAATGCTGTTCATTCATGGAGGAGTCTGACAGATTTTAAGTGTTAGAGATTAAAGGCTTACAAAGCACAGAAACAAAGCATGTCACCTGTCCCATACACTCCTGTTCAGTACATGTATGTTTTGTGTTAGCAGTGTTAAACAGTTTGTTTTCCAAATGAGAATTGAAGTTCTCTTGGCTGATTAGATGCCTAAACATTACAATAAAAATCCATATTTCAGAGGTCCTAGTACTCCCACTAAAGCTAAGGAATTTAATGCTCATAAGTTTTATGAAGACTGGAACACTGGGGCTAAATAGGAACCCCACTGTGAAAATCAGTTTCAGAAATGGAAAGGTAGTTTGATATTAAGTAGATTAAAAAACCCCCAAACAACAACAACAACAACAACAACAACAAACCCCAACAAAAACAGAAACAAAACCACCAAACTCCAAAACAAACAAACAAACAGCTCCCAAGCAAACTCCAAAACAACAACATAAAAACCCACCAAAAAATACAATAAAAGAAGCCACCCCTGCAAAACCTCCCCAAAAACACAGTAACTCCCCCCCAAAAAACAGAAAAAGAAAACAATCATTTGCCGCACTGTACCCTTTTGTTTATCTTGGTCTTTGTGCAGTATAGTTGACAAGCATAAAAAATCTCTGATTTCTTGTTAGCGTTACATGTTAAATGCTTTGCCTTAACCTTGGAGTTCATAGCAATTTATTATTTTTCTTCTTAGAAATACACATGTGAAATATCCCTTAAGGTCAGACATCATTGCTCTGCAACAGGAGGTATATTGTGCTGTGTTTTCTGTGCACAATTAAGTAGACACCCAGTGTTTTATGCAGTGTGATTCCATTATAGTGTAATCCCAACACCCACCTCAAGAAGACTCATGCATGATGATCTAAAATGCTTGCATTATTTTTATGGTCACTTTCTGGAGGTGGAATACATAAGGTGACACTTTCAGAGGAGTTTTGAGTATGACTTAACATCTTCAGACACATCTTGAAGAGTTGGTCTAGTTCCAGGCACTGTGTTGAAGCACATTTGTTGAAATGGTCTGGAGTTAGACAGGTACAAGGGAATAAGGTCTATACATGAGGATAACACAAGGAAGACTAATTGCTCTCCTGGGAAATCTTGACTTGTATGATTATATTGTCAGAAACATTGATCTCAGTCTTGCTAACCCTCTCTTAAGAGGAAAAGAGGAGATTCTTGTACATTATAAGCCAGAGAATAAATTATACTAAATGTAATTTTCTTTATATAAATATCTGTGATGGGAATTGGGTGCAAAAGAATTTTTGCTTCAGAGTAAAAATGAAAATGTGTTGTAAAGGGAAAAGGTATATATTTTGTTCAGTGCCTGCAGGATTTAATCATAACCCAAAGGTGCCAACTGTAGTTATTTTATGGGATTAACATCTGTGTTCTGCTATGTAATTGGGATTTCAGATTCTACAAGGAAGAGCTCTGTTTATTTTTCTGCTATCATAGATTATTCCCTTGTTTGTGCTAATTGCCCCTCTGTGCATGTGGTGCATATTGTCTAACTCTCGTATTAGACAGCTTCATTTGTGCTATGCTAGTCTCACACACACCTGCAAAAACCTGCAACAGCTCTTGATGCTGAAGATGTTTCCCTAGCTACTTGTAGTACAAGTCATGACTACCTGAGGTATCACCTTGAAAGATAGGGTAATTACAGCTGAATATACATAGAGAAGAAATGAAGTGGTAGATAAAATACAACCACTTAAATATGTGGAGCAATCCAGGCCAAATAGCAATGGTTAATGTCATCAACCTCATGGAATTACACAGTTGTTTCTACCAGTTCCTTCCTTACTGTTTACACATACACAGTGCTGTGAGTTTAAAAAATAACATAATGGTTTTCTTTGAAATGAAACCTTCCCACCTTGGATTTTGCAATTCTTAAAATACCTTACGCTGGACATGATCTGGAAAGAAAATGTGGGTTGGATAAAGTGGTGTGCTTTGGTCTGGAAGAAGATTACCTAGCAGCTGCGTGCAAGGCTAGTCATAATTGGGAATGCAAAATGCTCAAGACTCAATTTTTTTGTTTGATTGTTTATTGGTTGGGGTGGGGTTTTTTAATTTGTTTTGGGTTTTCCATTTTTATTTGTCGGGGGGTTTTTTTTGGTCTGTTTTTGTTTTTGTTTTGTTTGCTTGTTTGTTTTGTTGTTATTTTCTTTTTTGAGATACTGTTTGTGTGATGGATTTATTTATGAATGTTAACAGCCCTCTACAAAAAATCCAAATGCATGCAGATCTGGGTCTATGCCTGATGAATCGTCAATTCTTTACCAAAGGACTGCTGTTCATTCTCTTACTCTTGAACCTGCAAGTACCTTCTCTGACCTGATGATGCTGCTTTGCATCATTCTGACAGCTTGAAACAGGCTTAACTGGCCAATTGAGGATTCCATTTTTAAGGCTATAATGATTCCTATGATAACCTGTTCTGGCTGCTGCCTCAGCATCAGAGTATGACATGTTGACTTTCTACTAATTCCCTGCCTGGTAGAACAGACTTGTGAGGTCAAAGGCATGGTAAAATGAGAGGAGCTCAGGCTGCTGTAATACCCATCAAGTATCACTAATGTAGGGAGGGTTTTTTAATAGCTTCTTTGGTTTCTTACTACGGTTCTTGGCAGTTCCCAGGTCTTGCTCTTTTATTCCTCTGTTCTTGAGACCAAATAGATACGAGATACATTTTAGAATAATTGCTTTATGATAAAGCATTGTCAGGCCTCTGTATGGTCATTTACACCTATGCAAGTTCCTGAAGTTCTGTATGTAAGTATGAAAAGAGAACTCTGATGAGGAAGAGCATTTTATAAGCACTTACAATTAAGGCTATAAATGATTCCACAATGTGCAAAGCTATGCAGACTGAGGCCTGCTATCTCCTTCACATGAATAAGTGATTCTTGCTTTTCATTCTGCTCAGTGTACACATTTGAGATATTTTCAGTAAGGAGCAAACACATTCTGCTGAAGAAAATCATCTATTTGCATACTTGTAATCTCTGTGCAGCTGTATATCATGACTTCTGATCTACACAGTTCTTCTGAAATGGATGAATCTGGGGCACCTGAAAGTCAGCTGAAGGTGCACAGGCAAAGGCTCTGCTCAGGATGCTTCAGTTCATTTCCTGTAATACAGGACTCTGATATGGTTTGTTGATTTGTCATTGTCAAGAAGTGTGCAAGAAGACTAATAAATACAGCCAGGCTGCTTCTCTAATCTCTCATAGCCGGTGTCATTGATATTGCCCCTTCCTTCCATCTTATGTTATTAATCAATTTGCAGGTGTGTTTTCATGAAAGCAGGTAATTCCATGGCACTGAGAATAGACAGTTCCATCTGTCTGACTTTATGCAAGTACACATATTCCACAAAGCAACAGTTTCTCCTTAACTACTGAGCTATGTAAAATATTGTATGTGAGGGTACAACAACCAGTTTCCTTAGATTCCCTTCTTTTTTCTTTTTCTTTTTTCTTTTTCTTTTTCTTTTTTCTTTTTCTTTTTCTTTTTCTTTTCCTTTTGCTTTTTCTTCTACTTTTTCTCTTTCTCTTTCTTTTTCTTATTTTTTTTTGTTTTAACTGCACAAGAAAGCAGAATCAACAAGAGTTCAGGGTTTTTCTGGGTGTTTTTTTGCTATTGGAGGAGGTCACCATTGAGCTCAGATCATATTCATGAACCTTGAAATATCTATTTGCTAATTGCTTGTGACAAGCAAGCTCAGTAAAAATTAACAGAGTTGGCTTAAACTGGAAAACTGCATAGTTATATGAGAGTATTGAATACAAATCTGAAACTAAGCATCTTTTCTCAGGCAGGTAACAAATATGTAATCTCATAAGATTTTTTAAGTTCTTAATAGACACTGATTTATGTTAAATGAAGATAAAATAGTATGCAAATAGCCTTTTGAAGGACATTTTTTGTGTGAAATGTCAAAGTTAAATACATGGCAAACAGTAGGAAAATGTCACAATACTATTAATACTCAAGAGAGGTCCAGTACAAATTGCATACTGGACAAAATTCTGTGTCTCTTTTATTCTGACCAGCTTGTCCATCTTCAGCAACTACTCATTTTAAAATAATGAGCAGAAAGAGAGATATTGGGAAATACTTTTAATTGCCTACTTTCCTATTACATGGAAATTTTACACCTAAAAAGCATATCCATGTGTGTTGTTTTCCATTTATATTTTTAAAAGATGAAAAGGGTCATTCTGAAAGCCTTTGTTTTCTGCATGCCGCTAAAAATATGGGTATCTTTTTGCCTCCCAGCCT
>VZRE01014908.1:0-40879 GCA_013396775.1 Cephalopterus ornatus | reverse complement strand
CCCCTTTTAGGTCTGAGCTTAAGGTGGAAAACGTATATTTATATACATTTATGTATATTTATATATTATACAATATATATTGTTGCTTTCCCAAAAATAAAAGACACTACTTGAATTATCAATAAGATGTGCAATTGTTCATATCATTGATTTGAATCTTCAGTGTTAACATTTACTTTAAACAGACATTGGTCTTGCTTCTATTGTCCATCCATATAACACAAGTCAGATCTTTGCTCAGAGAAGAGAATTCAGTTTTACATGAAAATTCTTTTACACTAGTATTGGTAGCCTCTGAACTATTCCAGTCATGTTTCAGAACAAAATGTTTTACGGCGTTTTACTGATAATTCAATAAAATAGATTCAAGCTTTAACAAGTTCAGATGAAGTTAAAACACTAGGTATTGAATGTGAAATAAGATTTAAGCCATAACAGTAGTCATACTTAGAGACATATACATTAATTTAAAAATATTTTATGTCATGATGAGCCAGGACATTTTCCTACAGATATATTTGCCTTTTTTTTTTTTTTTCCCACTTAAAATGCAGAAAACAAAGGGGCTCTTCTCAAATACTTCTCAAATACTCAATACTCTTATTTTAATAAGACCTTAAAGATCATGGTTTCCCTTTTATGCATTTCATGATCAAGCCACTGCAAATGCTGCTTAATAATCACTTTGGGTTTGTTACATAGGTCTATTTTTATTCAAAGTGGATTTGAACATATAACTGCAACCCAGAATTTCTTTTGTTATCATTCACAACTAGTTTCTAGGTATAAAGAGAATGACATTTCCTCACCACATGTGTGACTCTTTTGAAAAGTGGAGAAATGAAACATATTTGTAAGTAGCACAGGATTGATAGATAAATTAAAGAAAAAATATCTTCTGTCATGTTTTTTTCCTGATTGGTATATATTTATATAGACCTTGAGCCAATTAATACCTCTTTCCCTACAGAACTACAATTTGTGTCCAGGGAAAGCATCTTGCCAATATCCATAATAAAATATGTATTTCAGTATTTTTTTTTTTTTTAGTCTATCATGCTGAGCATTAGTTTTTTTCTTTTTTTCACTATCCACTGAACTTTGAAATAGTATGTTTTTCCTAGGGATATGAGAAATAAATTACAGCTTCAGCTGTTCAGTGGCAAATAGAGCCCTATGTGCATAAAAACATGGTACCTTATATTGGCTTGTTGGCCTTGCTAGTACATACAATATGAGACATAATTGCATTATTGAATTATTCATTGCAGAGAATTAGCTTGTATTCACTTTATTTTTTATTATTTTAATGTATTTACATTCCTAAGGAAGATGTTAAAGTTCTTGGTACTCTGCTCTGAATAGAGGTATAGAACAAAACATCCTTGTGAAGCAAATATCAGTCTCTGAACATCCTCTGGATATTTCAGCCCCTCAAATTTGAGTACAAGCGATTCAGTCTTGCTACAGAAATATAAAATACAGGTTGGGTTCTTTTCTTCAGAAACACACATACTTATCTGACAACACACAACTCAGATACACACACTCTTAAAAATATTACTACAGAATTAGATAAGACTACTAAACATATAGCTGAGAAAAAAAGAATAAACATACATTGAATGTGAACAGTAAAAATGTTAAATTATTATTCTTGGTAAAATATGAGAATTTCTAACTAGGAAACAAGAACAAAAAAAAGTCCTACATTTAGTTAATCTTCCTTTTATGCACAGTAAATTATTCATCTCAAGGAATGAAATGTTGACCTTTTCTTGTAATACAATGTAAAGTTCACTTTTTGGTGAAATAAGGGGACAAACTATTTTTATAGCTGAAGATTCAATTGCAATTCATATTTCTTCTTACATATTTCAAAAGAAGAAAGAGCCACAGGAACATGACACTATCAAAAATTCCAAACACCTTTGCCAACATCTGAAATTTCCTCTTAAACACTCCTAACACTGCTTAAAATTGCCTGGAACAACTACACTTTTTAGTATTTTAATTAGATTTTAATTCCAATAATGTAATTAAGTACTGTATATTCTATATTGATCAGTAGTCACAGACCACCTACCTACTAGCTAAATTAGGAGGTGGTTTTCATATCTGCTGTGTATTTCTATACTTTTTTCTACGTTTTTTATTCACATAAGAAATTACTCAATTCCTCTTTCATGCTGCTCTTGAGAAACAAAAATGTTGTCACTTTTTTTTCTGTTTATGACTTTCCAGGAAACAAAATGACAAATTACTGACCTTCTACAGTAAGACAATGTTAACAAGGAGGAGAACTAATGAACAGCATGAATTTCAAATAAAATACTTTTTATTTGGTCACAGGGTAAAACCTCTTTTCCAAAATGCTAATAAATACTTTAGATATGGATAAATTACATGGAAAATCTCTTAAAGATGACACAAATGACAGCAATTTTTCATCTTTGCATTAGAAAATAAAATGGTGTTTTATACCTAAAAAGGATTTAATCTACATGTAGTGTTACTAAAACTGTGCTACTTAAGAATCACTGAGACTGAAAAAGGAGTTAAGAGGGCAGCTTCACAAAAAGAACTAAGGCATGTAAAGGTGGACACTGCAGAGTCATGCATTTAGGTGCCCATATGTCAGAACAGAATTCAGAACAGAGTCAAGTCACCAATGCACCTGGGTGTCATATACTGAGAACAAAAGGAGCCGTCTCACCACACTGATATTCACCAAAACCTAGTCCAAAAGGGAAATATAACATAGGAAATATTTTATCATAATTTTTGGCACATTAATAGAGGATCTACTTGCAACTACCATTCTACACCATCACCATGTTGTCTTTTATGTATTTCTGCTAGGGAATTCTGTTATGAAACTGTTAAATACATATAATTGTTCCAAAGTCTTGTAGTAAAGGAAGTTGTTTCATGCCAGTTTGAGCAAGAAAAATTCCTCCTTCCCTTATGTGAGGTTTATGCAACCTGAACAGGTAAACAGAAATTGTGTTCATTCATCTGTCAAAAGAGCATTTCAGCATGTTAAAGAGCAATTTCAGTCTGTTACATGACATATACACGTGTTTTCGGACGTAAGCTTACTTGTTGATTACTTGGGGGAAAACTATTGCCTTGCCCTCTTCTATCTGTTTGTAGGCAGAAATGCGTCAATTAGCAAGATATTAATTCATGGATTCACATATATGCATAGATACATTTTCTTGCAGATTTTCTTTCATAAATCTTGGAATTATTATTATTCTGGGTAAATTAATCTGTATAAAATGGGCTGAACAGCCAAGTTTGTTTTACAGCTGCAACTGATTAATGATATCACTCTGTGTCTTAAAATATAGAATCATTTGTTGTCTTTCATAAATAATATAGAAATTATTGTTGTCTGCACAGAAGAAGAAACACTGTGTCTGTAAAGAATTAGTAAAAGTTCCTAACAGCAGAGTGCTAATTGATCTTTAAATTATTCATAGAATTCCTCTGGGTCCTTATCCTCCGCAGGAGGGGCTCAGGTTTTTTCTTTTTCTCTGAATAAAATGACTTTATCATTATTATAACTTCCTGTGAAGCTTTTGTTTGGAGTCTGAATGAAGGACTGAGTCCATTTACATACAGATTTACACATTTTTTAATTTAAGACTTTGACTAAAACATTGACATATAGAAATCAACAGAAGACTTATTGTTATTTCATAGTAATTACATTAGCACTACGAGGAAAGTATGGATAAATCTGTCTGCACAATAATTTCGGCTAGGAAGCTTCATTGTTTCTCCCCATTACTCATTGAAGTTTGTGTTTGCCTTAAATAAAATATGTTCAACTATCTGATTAATGAGCTCCGTTAACCTTTGTCTGTGCTTAATTCTGCATATGTTTCTTTGTCATGAGAAGATTCATGTTTTGTGTTTAACTGTATAAATCTATAAGGTAGTTTTTATCTCCAGTTCTGCTGGTTTTGATTTTTTTTGTGCAGGGGGGGGTGCATGTTTGTTTTTAAATCACTACAGAGAAAATTTTTTTCTCTCCTGAAAATATTTTTAAGAATATTTCCTAGGTACCATATGAAAAAAGCAATGTTTGACCTGGATTTGTGCTATTATGGGTTACGACGTCTTTTCAGTACTGTGGCTGATATTTATGGTACATATAATCCTATATGGTATATGACAGTATATTGACATACACCGGAACGAAACTCTGATTTAGAGCATTCACATAAAATGAAATCTTTTATTGTTGAAGAAGATACTGGCTAAGAAACTGCAATTGCACTGTTGATCATTTTCCAAAGCAGGCACCCAAGTTACTGGTGCAAAGTCTGGGCAGGTATACCTGCAGAAAATTAATCATATAAGTAATAATTAATTAAACGTGTAAGCAAACTGTGGTTTCAGTTCATAAGTATAACAATTTGTTTAGGATGTATATTTTACTAAAACAAAATACGTACTAAAAAGATACAAGCAAATTCAAGACTAGATACCTACTGTGTGAATCTCATTTGGTATAACTTAGCTAAAGTAAAATCCACCTAATACCTTCACTTTATGTCAACATCATTTCCTTTTATTATTAAGTTGAAATATTGCCTGGCTAACTACTGCAGTACAGAGAATGAGAAACAAAAACCTGCTTAAGAAGTATTTAGTCAGTGTTAGTGGCCTTCTGTGCCATTTGGGAGCTAACTTAAGGGTTGCCTCCCTATCACCATACACTGCGACAGATCTAGTATGGAGATTGGACCAAAAAGCATTCAGAGCTCTTCTGCAACCTACTTATTTCATGACCCAGAGACAAGACTGAAAGGGTATAGAAACACCTGCGATGAAAAGGAAAAATATGTAGTTGAAACACGTCACATTTCCCTTATTCTTTTCTTTCTCTTTAGACTGCACTAAATGTAGTACTGTGCTAAAGCTTGTATAGCCCAACTGGAAGATTGATTTTGTTCATGGAAAGAAATAATTTGGGAATTCCTTAATTAAGAAAATAATATGACATCAAGGAATCCCCAAATAGGGAAAAGTTGAAGGTTAGAAGACTGCTAAGGAGTAGTATCATTTATACTTGCTTCTTTCTTCATCTTCCTAAATATCTGCTCATGGCCACTAAGATTAAACACCAGACCCTTCAGTCTTAGACATGACTCAGTATGGGCGTTAGTTTTTTATTATATGTATAATTTGGATTTCTTGTCTGATGATATTTATCGTGTCAACAAGTAATCCCTGAGCTTCTTGGACTCTGAATTTTGACCTAAATATGTTCTCCCTAAGGTTAGCTTTATTCTCCAATAAAATGGGGAGCAAAATCAGCCTAACAATATCCCTTCAACAAGAGACAGATGTACCAGCAAGACTGAGAAAATACGCTCTTTGGAGCAACCCTAATTTTAAGACATATCCCTTGTGTCTATTACAGCACCACAGGCCAATTGGAATCATAAGAATCACCCACAGAACAAAATTAGTCCCCTCTAATCACTGCAGGTAAGGTACAGTATGATAGCAAGACTGCCTTATACTGCATACAACTTCCAAATGAACTCTGCATGTTCGCCTTAAGAGTCTGTCCCAGTCTCCCTGACTTGAACTGTAAAAGATCATTTCCTGTAACAATACAACCTATTCCATTTTCACTATTCTTATGCTATAGGATGAATGTATTTGGGAATTTACACTCATTTCACTCAGCTTCACCCAAGGACCAGATAATCAGACAAAGCTTTTTTACCTTTAGTTTTAATTTTGTGTATTTTAAAATATTCTTTGCTTTATTTATTTTCATATAAGTACTCAGTGACTAAACACATGAACTAAAAAATTTGGATTTTAAAAAGTGGATTTTAGATATCTCTGGGCTCGACATTAGAAGAACTGCTATTACTGTTTTTACAGCAATACAATGGTGTGGAAATCTCACAGAAAATACAGTTAGACATTATGTCAGTGGTTAGAGTGGATCAATGTCAGCAGTCATCAGGTAGAGAGATTTTGATATGGCAACCAACACCCAGATGCAGTAGATGTTATTAAAAAGGCAAATTACTTTGAAATCCAAATGTGGTCAATGACAGCAACAAATAAAGAACATGTGTTCACAGAAATATCTACAATCTGTTTTTCATTTTAATGTGATATCTTTATTTTTGTTTTAGAGATGATTTTTTTTAACACAGAAATGGTTAATCTGGATTTAAAAATTAACGTAGGGTCATATATTTTTAACATAAAAAAATTGCAATCAGATTAACAGCTTGTGTTTCAAGTTGAAGCCAAATGTAAGTTTAAACAGCCAAATGTAAGTTTAAACAGCCAAACCATAAATCAATTGTCAAATGCCATTTTAAAAGTAGTAGTTCCAATCTAATTCATCCTTCCTCTTTTCTGACACTTACCCAGCATTCACAACTGTTATTCTCTCTCCTACTTTTCCCCATTGGCTTCTTTCCTGGTTTTCAATGATCTCCCAAAATCTCTTTATAAAATTGATCAGGTGAGACCAGCTATTCGTCAAACACTTCTAGATTGGACTCACTTTATTTATAATCACAGAGCTCTGCTGCTTCTTTATGCAAGTTGTCTAGTAAGCACTGGCATTTGCTTTCTTTGAAAGATACTTGCTTGATATTTAAAACCTGAATGACCTGACTCAGCTCAGCTGAATAAAATGTTAAAATTCCCCTAAGTTTATGGACAAAACACAAGTCAATGGGTATTTTATCCTGGATTTTAGAGAAGACATGGTCTCACTGCAAGATTAGACAAGAAATTTGATGTGTGCTTTTCTTATTTTTGCCACTAACTGAAAACGTATGGTGGGATACATTAATTTACTCTATTTTTTGCTTCGGAATCTTAATTGTATGTTCACTGAAATGAGACACCTAAATGACCCCTTCATACATCGGTACTTTTAGTTGTATGCACTTCTTTTTTCAAAAAATCTGCCCCTCTATTCCTTGATCTCTTTATTTGCAACACAAAAATCAGATTACTCACTCACTTCTGTAAAGGTATTTTGAAATTTTAATTGAAAGATGCTTTGCCAGTACATTTATTTACTTATTATCACCTCTACATTCAAATGGAAACAGAGTTAAGCAGCATGCAAGTAATTCCAAGAATATTGTAGAATCATTGAACGGCTTGGGTTGGAAAGGACCTTAAAAGTCATCTAGTTCTGACCCTTCTGCTATGGACAGGGATACCTTTCACTAGATCAGTTTGCTCAGAGCTCATATGTGCCATTGGATAGACACTCATTGCAAATATAATATAGTTCTAGCTTTCTGCCACAGCACTGCATGAAGGAAATCATCAACACATAAATTTTGGAGTGTTTTTTTTTCTTACCTACTACTTTGATCTGGGACTCAAGCCTTCAGATTCCAACTACCCAAAATATCATCTCAAGCAGTGAAAAATTTATCGATGATGAGTCAGTCGGTCAGTTTGTGCTGGTCTACTTGATGACTTTTGTATTCTGCAGAAAAAGAGAAAGATGATGATGCTGCGACAGTCCATCTATTCCTTTTGGGGTTGATAAAAAGATGTTCAAAAAGGTTTGATAGACAGGATAATGGCATGCTAATGGCTCCTACACACATCTGTGAGGTGAGGATAGTTTCAGTTAGACTAGGGCAAAACCTCCTATGTGTGAACTCTTTTAATTTCTGACAGATTTCTCCCCTCTGGAAACACATCCAATCAGTCATTTTCTGCACTGTGTTTTAGGAAGAATTGGAACTGAAAAATTGTAAGAAACGCTTTTCTTACCCTAGTGAGACTGTTTTCTCCTGTTTATGTACCACGGATTTTGTTCATAATTTTTTTACATATTCTCTCTGTTTGTGTTCATAGCAGGAGGGAGCTTGGCTAAGAAATGTCAGAGGAGCTTTGAGATTATTATTCTTCAGTGTAGGACTCTTCAGAGTAAGATTGCTTCCTGATGTAACATTTCAATATATCTCTTTTGTGTGTGGTGTCTGTCACTATAATAGATGCAGATTCAAATGTGACTGCTATATTTATATCTATAATTAGTCTAGCCATTTCTCCTTTTATATTATCCAGTTCTCCACGACCCTTCCATCTCCTGTAATGGAGAAAGGGGGTGGCTTGTTTTGCCATTATGTTTTCACACACTCTAATGTTAGAGAAATATTTTCTTATGGGAAAGGAAAACATTTCTTAGACCATTTTGTTTGTCTTTCTACCAGGTTGCAACTGTTCCCAACCATATAATTTTTAGTTTTCTGTCGCTCGAAACTTTATATGTCTCAAATGAGAAGACTTCAACAGCTTCTCTTTAAAAAACTGTTGCATAACCTACTAAAGCTGCTTGACAGCATATTTTCCCTTAAGAGTCTGTTAAATATTTCTCTAAACTAATCTTCATTAAACTAGATACTTTTTCTGACCCTTGGCTAATTTTTTCTACCAAATAATTAAAGACATTCCTTCTCCCTCTCCATTTATACTTTTACAGAAATGTATACCAGTACATATTGTGGTTATATTTACTATTCTACTGATCTGACAAAGTATCTCCAATCCTGCAGTTTGTCAATCAAAGATTCATTAAAAATGAGTTGGAGATAAAATGTAAACTGTCTAGAGCACTTTAGGGAGACTGCAGTATGCAAGAGCATTGTCCAAGCTGGAGAAAACATTGTCATGCCAAGAGATTCTACGTAATACTCAATCTATTGAACTAGACTATTCGTAAGTGTAAAAGGTTGATATTTTCTGGTGATTTTAACTAGACAAATTATATCTTGTAATGCATTTAGTAATTACTTTAAGGCAAAACAAAAGTAAGACAACAGATTTCTTTCAAATTACAATTAAGCTGAGAATCTCTCTTCTATTTGAACTTTATTTGGGAAGATTTGGCTCTTTGTAATATTATATAATATAGTTTGAATGAGCTAACAATTTTTAATAGAAGATAAGTATTACCTAACAGTAGCAACACAAACACTAGTCCTACTATTCAGCATTGACTTATTTAATGTGCATTTCAGAATGCCTTCAACTGACAGCATTCAAAATTTCCCTTCAAGGTTTCCCTGTTGAAGACAGAAGCAACTCTTAGCAGCAAATTGAGTTTCAAAGAGAAAAGAAAAAACCAACTCCTCCCAGCACTTAAAACTAGGAAATATTTTTTAGCACTTTTGTCATAAAAAAGAAAAAAAAAGATTTAACAAAACACAGTCTGGAAAAAATTATTTTTTCTAATTTTCTTTTACATTTCTATATACTGTACCTAAAGTATTTTCTTTATCAAGAAATGCTCGTATAAAAAAGGTATTTCTTTCTTACAGATGAAAAATGGAGACAAAATTACCATAATTGTACACCTAGACAAGCCTTTTTAGAGTTTTTAAAAACATTTGTACTAAAGAGCTTTCCAATCTCAACCCAAGCAGGAACCAGCTTGAAAACATTCTTGGAGTTCTGACTAGGCACTATGCAGTTCAGGTCCAATTCCTGCCCTCATGAACCACAGGAACACATTGTAGAAGTAGGAAGAATGTTTTCCTTATCATGAATGACTGAAAGCACTACTGTGTATTAACAAGGGAAATTAGAGCAATAATTTTCCATGGCCATTGCCTCCTCCTTCAGCGTTTCGAATATACCCCCAGGTGAGACTGCCAGCCTTGGGAACATCCCCCACACAAGCTGCTGTTCTTCCAGAGCCCCAGCATTACAGTGACATTACAGCTGGCAGAGCCCAGGATGGAAAATCAATGGAGACTGGAACCTGCAATATCCATTGATGAGCTTTCAGGGTTGTTGTTCTTTGTCACCTTGGACCTTGACGTTTTGCCCAGATCTTTGTCTTTATAGAACTCATCTCTTCTCATTCCATGGTTTGCTCCATGTATCCTTCAGGCTTTTACAAAGACAGTCAAACCAGCACTCTTTCTCCATATCACAAGCAGACTAGAGCCTCTCCTATTAACAAACTGTAAAATCAATGTAGAGAACTATTTGGCAAAGCTTTACATACGACCTTTAATGCTCTATCTTTGATTTGTATAAAGAAAATGTGGTGTCTTTTGATCCGTAGCCATTTACCAAAGTGTTCTCATTTGAGCAAATTCCATGTCATTAGTATTAAAATGTTGCTAACACTTCAGAAAATGTTTTTCCTCCTTACTTTTATGACAGTTTTAGCACAGAACTTTAGCAGTATCATTTCAGAGAGACACCAAAGAGTTGAGCCTCAGGGCTATGTTTTCCCACTGATTCACTAGATAAAATTTATTATGTTTACAAAATACATCATCATGTTCATAAAGCTTTTTGTTAAAGAGAAATGAAAGAAGCTTTGTGTTACCTAACATTGTATTTCTTTGCAATTTTAATTTAAAGCAACTGTAGCAATAAAGAGGGAATGTGTTTCTTTTTTGGTGTTTAAATACAAACTAGTGAATGTAGGTTGTGCATACCAGACATGGGCTGCTCCTGCATGAATTAATAAAAACAAACTGAATTTTCATTCCCTCAACTCATGAATGGTGCCAGTCTTACAGTGCGATGTCTATACTGTTATGCGCTTAAGAAAATATACAAATTAAAAGCCAGGCTATAGAGGTGCACATTTTTGAAAGTAATTTCAAAGTAACTGTATCATGAGTTGTTGACTTGGTGTTTTTGAATTTTAGTTAATACCACATTTTATTTTAAGTGATTACCTTCCAAGGCACAGTGAGGAAATGGCAATCAAATACTGAGTCCATACATCAGGATTCCACTTTCCTGAAGACTGAAAACCCACCAGTTAAACCGCAGTAACATTTCCAACATTACTTTTCCTTGAAAAGGCAGAATCTAAGACCATTTGTGTCAGAGTAAATTAAAAGTAACTATTTTAGTGTCTAGGACCTATACTACTTATAGTAAGACAATCTGTTTTTCTACTGCTCCTACGCCACAGCTCTGGTCTTTCGTGTACTCAAAAGCTTTTCATTTTCCTATAATACCATGCATCTTTACTGATTAGTAAAACAACATTTCTAAATATTGGAAAATGGAAAGAGGACCTGGAGATCCTAATGACTAAGAAGGCTTGTGGAAGAATATTTATTTCACTTTCTTCTGAAAGTGAAACTGTTGTACATATCAATTGCCTGATTGAAGACAGTGAAAATCACTTGCAAGGAATACGTATCTAGGCAGGGGCAATTAAACTGCTTACCTGCAAGACCCTCACAAAATATGTCAAGCTGTGCTCTGGACAATATTTCTATAGTTGGTAAATTGACTAAATCTCTTCAGTCATGCTATTTTGTCAGGTTTTCTTGAAGTAACCAAAAGTGAGACGCTAAAATAATACACTTTTTCTAGGAGAATGCCTCTCCACTGAGGCCTGGACTGTAACAGAAGTCACCAAACAGTGCTTTCTCACCCTGAAAATCGTGCCCAAATTTTGAGTGCTTTGAAATGAGTGGAAAAAGAAACAAAACTGCATGTAATCAGAGGAGATAAATGCATGTGAAAAAAAATGTAAACCTCATCTGAGCAGTTGCAGAAATATAATGAATGAGGATCTCAACTACAAACAATTAGAACTTCAGTAAACCACTACAGGAGGACTGATGGCGTATGAGCGATGCCAGCTGTCATGAGCTAATCCACACTAAATTCTGCATCTCCCCACTGCTATTAAATACAATAAAGGTGAGACACATGATCTTTTATTTCTAGCCAGGAAAATTATAATTATAAAACAAAAATATATTATTGAAATGTTCTTAGATTTACAAACTGGGAAACTGATAAATAGAAATTGTAATCTCCATGGCTCTGTCCATCAAGCTAAACAACAGCCTGTTCTCCTGCTATGCAGTATGAATTTCCCACATCAGCTGCAATCTTCGGGTTGTGATAGGTGTTCATAGAAAAACAAACAAACCAAAACCAAACCAAACCAAAAACCAACAAACCAACAAAAAAACCCAAAAACCCCAAAACAACAAAAACCCCGAAGAGACCACTTACCACTGCAGTAATTCCCACCCCTACCCCCCCCCCCCCCCACTTTGTATCTGCTCCTGTGTTACAGGAATACCCAAAATTCAGCTTGTCAAAGCCCATGTGCACTAATGTCATTTGAGTAAGCGTCTTGGGCACATCAGTGACACAGTGCACAATTCTACTTTGCTTCTTCTCTACCAGTGCTAAAAAGCAAAGAACTAGGGATCACAATGAGACAAAAACTTCACATCTGCAGAGACAAATTATGACAATTACGTAGATGTAGAAAAGATTCAAACAGCAAGCATGCTGAAGAGTAATCATAAACTTTATGTTGGCTCTAAGTTGAGAGCAGGGATATTATGTATTAGAAAAAGTACTCTAACGATACATTTTTTTCTAATAAATGAATTGCAGCTGGGAAAGACATTGAGGTGCTGGAGCACAAGGACATTGAACTTGGTGAAGGTTCTAGAGCACAAGTCTTATGAGCAGTGCTGAGGGAGCTGGAGCTGTTTATGCTGTAGAACAGGAGGCTCAGAGGTCTTTATTGCTCTCTTCAACTACTTGAAACGAGGTTGTAACGAGGTGAGTGTTGGTCTCTTTTCCCAGGTAACAAGTGACAGGACAAGAGGATATGGCCTCAATTTGCACAAGGGGAGGTTTAGATTGGGTATTGGGAAAAATTTCTTCACTGAAAGGGTTGTAAAACACTGGAACATGGTGCCCAGGGAAGTGGTGGAATCACCGTCCCTGGAATTGTTCAAAAGACACGTAGGGATATGGCTTTGTGATGAACACAGAGGTGCTGAGTTAACAGTTGGGCTTGATGATCTTAGAGGTCTTTTCCAACCTCAATGATTCTCTGATTTTATGATTGCTAGTCTGAGTCTGTGTCTGCACTGAAACAATTAATCCAACCTCCATACCAATCATAGCAAGCTTTATGCATAATATTTTTCACCCAAATAGGCCAGTAGCACTTGAATTTTCTGTAAGTCTTGCCCAACTCTAATTTCTGAAACGTGGTCAGAAATTGTTTATAAGGATGCTGTCTGACCTGAGCAACAAATAGGTCAGGGACCATACTGTCTGCTTTACAGTGTAGATGAAGTGAGAATTAAAAATGGATAGAAATTGTATTAAATTTTTTACTTATAAATGTAACAATTTTTTCCTAGATCAGATTTCTCCCAATTTTCCCAACTCTCTCTTATTTCCCCAGAGAATGATTCTTGTTTTCTTCTTATGCCTATGGCAATATTCAGTCATTCCCTCCAGGTCTTGTGCATGTTCCTTAACTCCTTTATGTTTCATTTAAATCTCAACCAAGTGCAAGAAGCTTGAAATTTCACTAAAAGCCTGCTTAAAAACTCAAGAAAGACTGCTTTTACCACTGACTCAGAAAAATTTACTTGGAATTATGCTCTAGCTGTGATACCTTGACTTAAAGAAGTTTTCAGAAGCAAGAGAGGTAAAAGGCATAAATAGAAAGATTTATTTTTTAGGACAGCACTGTAAGGTATTATATGTCCTATGTTTCATCTTACACTGGGAACCAATAACAACTGGACATTCACCAGAACCATTCCTTAAATGTATGGAGTGTTTGAGGAATTTCCTACACGTAGTGTCAGAAATAGTACAAATATTGCAATAAAGGTAAATAAAGTGGTAAGGAAAATATCAATTTTTTTATATTGTCAAAGATATTTGCATATTTATAGAAATCAGAGAAAGTCCATTTTTTATGTATATCTTCAGTGGAAGCATAATCCCACTGTAACATATGGGATCTCCCATTATCTTCTGGGGGGGATCAAGATTATTTTATGCAATACTTATTGTCTATCTTACTAGTGGAAAACAATGTATACAAAATAGATTTTTAGGTATATCGTATGAATAGAAAAGTCATAGAACTGTAGAGCTGAATGTCAGAAGGAATCATTAAGCTAAGTGCTGTCCATATTTCTAAAACCACATACAGAATACATGATGCATACTATGATGAATCTACACAAGCTTTTCTATATAAGACTCTTGCAGGTATATTATTCTTTCATACAGGAATGTAACAGCTCAGAGAGAACATGGAATCACTGTCTTTGGAGTATTTTGAAACACAACTGGAAAAGTCCTTCAGCAGCCTAGTCTAACTTTGAATTTTTCCATACTTTGAGCAGGACCTCCAGAGGTCTTTTTAAACCTTTTTGGTTGGGGTTTATTTTTATTATTATTATTCTAATTTCAATGTAGACTTATTTAAAATAATTAAGGGCCTATCCCAGAACCAGGTGAAACCAGTCAGAGAATGAGACTGCACTAAGGGCAGGCATCTTAAACAAGTGATTTCCAAGTGCTTTTATAGAAATTGAGAAACTTCAGTGCTTAACAATATGCCTTGTGAGTATCATCCCCTTTCTTAACCTAATTTGAGGTTAGGGTTAGGGTTGTAAACTCTATTCAACTTCAAGCACTTCTGATTATGTAAAAAAATCCCAATTTGATACGTGACAAGATTCTTAATCTTTCCTAACAAAGAAAGAAGGTTATCCTGCAAAGTAATTTCCCCTGGAGAAACAGGAAGTCAGCTGAGAAAACACACGAAGTGACCTTGCAGTATTGCACTGCCACATCCCATTTCTGGAGATTTCTGTACATTAAAAGACTTCCCTGGTGTGTAAGGAGACCAGTGATGTACATAGCAGAATGAAGGATTAAAATCCACAGAGATATCTCTGGGATAGAAGCAGGCATGAGAAAGCTATATTTGGATAAGTTGGAAGGATAAAGAATGTATTTTTTTTAGCTTAACTCTTCAAAAACCTCCATATTAGCATTATTTGCAAAATAGGTTTTCTAAATATTAAAGTTATACATTAGCTCAACATGGAAGAAATTGCTCTCATAAAACTGGGTTTTGTAAAAGTAGTTTATAAAAAGACTAATTTATATAAGCCAAAATCAGCATCAGCAGGGCAAAACCATAGGTAGGCCTGGAATAATACAATGATGCCTCACATGCTCTGAGTTCTAACACCTCCACTGGCAGCATCATATATCCAGGAAAATAGATTGCTTGTGATTGCACTGGGAGATTACTTGCTTCTGTAACCTGGAGAGTACATTATCACATTAGTTGTCCTCTGACAAAGGTTTGCATTTAATAATGTTAAAGCTGAGCTTAAAAAATTACTTTTAGATGTATTCAGTTATGCAACTGTATGGTTTCTTTATAATAATTTATACAACTGTATGATTTCCATTCTATAGGACTATGTAGTGATAATTAGTCTAACAATTTTTATTTGGTTTTCACTACAATATGCATGATAGGATTTTTTGCAGAAAAAAATGAAAGCTAGATTTGTATAAAATGGAAACATTCAAGGACACAGGTAATGAGAAACACCTAAAATTTCCTTAGCAGATAATTTTTCTTGGTTTTTGTTTTGTTGGTTTTTTGTTTTTTTTTCTGATGAAATCATTAACCAATGCTGAGGTCTGGCATCTTGCTGGGTTTCAATGAAGGGATTCAGCTGACATAGGAAAATATGTCATCAGGAGGAGCTTCTCTATTGTTTGATCAACAGCAGTGGCATCAAGGTGTGGAGGTTCCTGACCAGGCAATCCAGGCACTTCAGCACCCACCTCACAGAGAGCCCGCCAGTGCTCTGAGCACTGCAGGATGTACAATCTGACCAACAGCATCTGGCTAGTGGACCGGCAAGGACTCTGTGCCACTGTGATACATATAAGAGAGTTACAGGCAGAGTTTGTGGGGGTCGGTGGGAGCAGGTGGGAAGAGAATAGGCACTCTCAATTTCTTGGCAAGTAATTTTTTAAAAGGCATTACTTTCTAAAACAGAGATAGCTCAGTACTGGATATAGTGATTTTCTTATTATCGTTATATACTGTGCAGGTTTGATATGAATTTTAATAATTCTAATTGAAAAACTGCGTAGAGATCCTTGAATAATAGCTTCTCTGGAAATACACATAATTAGCCATTATCCAATTAAAATAACTATCACTGGTGTCTGAATTGCAGCAGTGCCAACAAGCCCCAGGTAGAGACTGCGGCCAGTACAGAGGTGGCCCTTAAGGAGACAGGGTGTCAGGAGCCAGCACATCTTTT
The DNA here is from genome assembly GCA_013396775.1 of Cephalopterus ornatus. Taxonomy (NCBI): domain Eukaryota; kingdom Metazoa; phylum Chordata; class Aves; order Passeriformes; family Cotingidae; genus Cephalopterus; species Cephalopterus ornatus. The sequence goes on along the minus strand of VZRE01014908.1, from coordinate 24,728 downwards.
TCAATTAAGGTGTTCAGTGGAAAAGGTGGAAATGATTACAGAGGTAGGAAGTGACTCATTTGAATGAAATCTGCAGGTGAGCTGTCGCATTAGACCCAAAGACTGAGCAGAGTAAAGAAGTATCACGCTCAAAGAGGCATAAGGGAAAAGACCCTCCAAGTCTCCAGGGCTGGAAACCTGCAAGAAACATAAAGAAGTGTTTGTTTTAGTGTTTTACTCAAGTTATATTCTGGAGAATAAAATTGTCCCTGAAAAGAAACTCTCACACTAGTTTCTTTCAGGGCTGGGAAAGGTTCGTTGCTTTCATATTGATAAGCTGTTGTTTTCCAGGGCCTGTAAGGTCAGGTTCTGTAAAAACTCAGTGAATAAAGCCCATCTGCTCCCCTCCAATTCTTACCACTTGCATGTACAAGTCATACCTTATAGCTGATCTGTTGAAGTACCTACACTGTCCAAAACAAACTTTACCGTTTCCAGACAACTGTAAATATCCACTGAAAAAAGAGCAGATTTTTAAAAAAACATTAATGCCAACTTACATCACAGAAAATTTAGATAAAAGCCCATTAGTACTAGACTAAACATATGCCAACTATATTTTAAACTCAAACTTTATGTCAGCAAGTAGAAATGGAGTGGACACTAATTATAGGAGGTATTCATTACCTGTAACGTTGCAGACTACACACATTCCTTTGGACAAGTTGAAGCCATGTACAGTCTAAAATCTAACTCCAAAGAAAACTTTTCGAAATTAAAGTGTATATCATAGTTACATATCTGGAAGAAGAGTGTTAGGAAAGGAGGGAATTCACCTAAATAACAGTTTAGAGAAAACTAAGATATTGTTTGATTTTTGCTCTGTTCTGCATTCCTTCATTCACAAGTATGGGTATATTCATGAATATGTAAATTTTTGGTATTAGGTTGGATCCCACTGTGATGCTGGCACATAATTAGGAGCTCATCATTAATGATTTATGAGGTGATGCCATGCTATTAGCATTTAGAAATAAAACTGCCATAAATAACTTTTTATTTATACATTGCCAGGGCTATTCCTAACAGTAGCCACATTATTGAAGATCTGCAGGAAAAACATCAAGTTTTCCTTCTAAAAAGTGATGTTCATAAAACTCAAAGTATATGAATATTTTCTACAGGGAAAAAAACCCCAAACCACCGGTGAAACTGTGGGGGGAAAAAAAAAACAAAAGCCTCCCAGAAAAACAGTTTCTTAGGTTAGAGACACAATGTGACATTGACATAACAGGTGCAATTAATATCAGTAATTCAATTTAAAAACAAAAAAAAGAATAAGGAAGTCCCAGAAAGAAAAGAAAAGGCAAAAAAACCCAAAAACTGAACCCCCCCCAACAAACAAACCCCCCACAAACAAACAAACAAAAAACAACCCCAAAAAACAAAACAAACAAAAAATACAGCAAGTGCTATAAAACCAAATAAAAAAAATTATTCTTATTACTGTACAAATCCCTCCAGATAAGGGTTTAGTTTCTGGTTGGGAACAGAGTATTTTATTTCACTTCTAGACCTTCTTAATTACTTCTTTATCTATATAGATGAAGATTCAGTCTGGGAAGGAAAAGGCTAAGATGTGTGACCTATCCATGTGTGTAAATACTCGGTAAAATGGAATGAAGGAGAAGGAGGCAGGATCTCTCAATAGTGCCCATTGACAGAACAAGAGATACTAGAGACAAATGAAAAAGGAAGAAAAAAACCAACACATAAAACACCACATTTCATCTGAACACAAGAAAACAGGGGTTCTTTTACTGTGACAGTGGTAAAACATTGGCACAAAGAGTTTGTGATATCTCCCTTGGTGAAGATACTCAAAACCTGACTGGACAGGGTCCTGGGCAAGCTGCTATAGCTGACCCTTCTTGAGCAGAGGCATTGGAACAGATGCTCTTAAGAGGTCTTTTCAAACTTAAATGATTCTGTGATAGTCCAAACTACTGAGAGAAGAAAGGCTTGTGAGCAGGGGGAGTGCCTTTTACTAGGCCCTGTAGAAAAGCTGAAAAACACTTTGGATCCATACAAGCAATATTCAACCTAAGAAGCCANACACAGCTTCATTCCCAGAGCAAATAAGTCACCGCTACAGAAAAAAAAAAAAAAAAAAAAAAAGGTAGTCATACTACTCCTAGTTTTCTTATTATAATTGAGTAAATAACAACATTATACAGTATTTTGAGGCATAACAGTAAAACAATAGTTAACATTCACAAAACAGAAGTTATTAGCAGAGAAAGACAACTGGCAGTAATAAGTTAAGGTTTGCACAGCTCAGTGGTAGTGTTGAGCCAGTTCAGTCTCATTATCACAAGTTAAATTACATTGTTAAATTAGCAAGAGCATACAACTGAGACTTTTGACCTTGTTACTCTTAGACTTAATCTTAAATCAGTCTTAAACAATCAGTGCATCTTAAACTGCAATGCTGTTGGCTCTCCCTCTGTGTTCTGTGTGCAGTCTGGAATGCCAGCCCTGATGTGTGGGTTTTCTTAGGTTTCAGAGCTGACCAGTGTCTGAAGGAGCATGCTCCTTTAAAATAGCAATAACACAAATCTGCTGGTCCAGGTGACCATCTGCACCATGGAATTGCCAACCCAACTTTTATTTTTGTCTGTGGCCCATCTGACAAGATGAACACAAAGTAGCTGCTGCAAAAGACTTCATCTCCGCTCAACTGTGGCCAAACTGATGTAAGGGAGTGAGCTGTCTTGTTTACCATGGACCAGATACAGAGAGACGAAGCACATCAAGAAATTAAATTAAAGAAATTAAAGAGTCTGAACTGACCTTCAGCGTGGTGATGAATGTTCCTCTGAGAGGAACAAATAACTAATGGCAGATGATCTTACTACAAATGTGAGAGGAGAGCCAATTGAAGGAGAATTCACATTTGTGGTGACTGGTACTGAGGTCACTCCTCATTTAGTACAGAAGATAACTATTACATTTAGAAGCTTATCTCTCTGCTCTCCATTTATGTTGAGAAACCAGATTTCCTATAGTGCAGTTGCAGATGTGATATTCTCCATTTTGAGGAATCTGGTTCCATGACATTTTCAAGTGATGGAGACATAAGAGATCACAGTGGACTTTTCCTTCACTATCAGCTATGTTCATATTACTGCTGGATTTTATATGCACATCTATTACCCTGTTTTCTGTTCTTTTACCTTTCCCCCTCTGGTTTCATGTTAAGTTCAATAATTTATCAGCAGAGAGGGACATTATTCAGTTATTGCAATAGCTGTAGATCACTGCCAACACTTTTCTACAATCATTTATGGATAGACTGGCAACTAGTTCATGATGTCCGCATCTTCCACACTACTTCCCTGCCTGATATTAGGTAAATATAAAAGCCATAATACCATGCAGTATGCAGTTACAAGGAATGTTTCTGAACTCTTAAATCTGACTGTCTTAATGCTAATTTGTTTCATTTGTGCCGGACTGAGTTTTTGCCCACACCATGCTGTTTTAGTTACCAGTCAGTCTGGGCACCATTGCAAGCTGCAGAGTATTTCTAGTAGGCTTTTCTGAAGTTCAAGATAGTTTAGCAGGACTCAACTAGCACACCCTTTTCCAGTTAGCTCCAAGACAGAGAAGGTTCCTGGGTATCCTGTTACTACTTTATCTATTTAATAGCTACAGATAATTAATATTAATTCAGATTTATATAATACACTCTACTAAATTTATGACACCTGGCACGATAGAATTGTTCACTGGCAATATCGGTTGTTTCCAGAGCTTCTTCCAGTACAGCATTAGAGTGGCTGCATAAGTGAAAAGTATGGAATGCAGCGGTTTCAGTCTTCAGTTGGAATCTGGTCTTGTCTTGCTCACATAGGTCCTCTTTGCCATGAGTATATTGCTGGGCCCCTGTGATATAATGGAGAATGAATGTCAGAAGAGCAGATGTGGAGCCCAAATGAAATCCTAGCTGTGAATGACTGCATATCCTAGCTGGCTAGTTGTGCAAGCTCCTGACATTTGCCCGCTATAAAGCAGAATCATGCATATGTTGGATGACAGCAATAGATCCCAGATCAGCATATTTTGTTCACAGTTGCAATGTTCTCTGACACATCAAAACCTACAAGCCCCTCAGGAAACTAGTATTGCAAGATGATCCAGGTTCTGTAGCTCCCAGTATCTGGAGTCTCTGGAGCCCATGAAAATTCATTTCCACACATTTCAGCTACTTAGACCTCACAGTCCCTGAAAGTCTAGGCTTACAGCTGCAGTCAATTCATGTCTTTCTCTTTCCAGAACAGGCCACTCTTAACAATGATTTCACCCAGCCTTTTCCAGTGGACCATGCGACTTTAATTACAATCTGACTATTGAACAAGCAAACAGTGCAAGGATTTCCTGGAAGCTAAGTCCATGTGCATGCCTGTGACTCAGTTTCCAGATAGGAGCTTTTTCCTTGCTTGATTTGTCCTAGCCATTTAACTCAAACTTCTTCAGTCTTGAGCTTAATGATATTATGAAGTAGATGCTGAGGGTTTTTTACAGCATCCTCTGCTAGAGTTCTTCCACGTTGTGTAAACATCAAAGCACAACTTTGACTCTCTACAGTAAGAAAAAGCTTCAGAAGAAGACAGGTGAAGTTTCCCCTCTCATTTGAGCATATGTACCAAATTCATTATCTTTTTCTACTACAATTTCTCCAGTGTTGTATGTAAACTGTACTTTTGTTTGCTAGTTTTCCCTGTCTTATAACAAAGACAGATCTGGTACATCCATTTCATTCTATATTAAGCAGTCCCTAGTGGAAAAAGACACTGAAGGGATTTAAAAAAAAAAAAAAGAAAAAGAAAAAAATACTTAGTGAAGTAAGAAGTATCTCTCTGGAATCAGTTCTAAGGGAAGAAGCACCAATAATATGGATATAAAATCAATTTGGCCAATACCCTACTATACTTTCTATATTGCTTGTGGAAAGGGACAGTTTGTGACAGACTGGTGAGCACTCTCTTGTACATACAATACACATTTAGGGGTGAGGGCCTAGAGAGCAAACCTGCAGAAAGAGATCTGTGTGTTAGGTTGATGGTAAGTTGAAAACGAGTCAAAAGTGTGTCCTAACAGCCAAAAAGGCTAACCATACTCTGAGGTACAACAGGCACAGCATTGCTAGATGGTTAAGGGACGTGACTGTACCACTCTACACTGCACTGGTATAGTCGCACATCAAGTATTGTGTACAGTTTTGGGTGCCACAATGTTTGAAGAACACTGGAGTGTGTCCAGAGAAGGGCAAGCAAGACGGTGAAAGGCCCCGAGGGCCAGACTTAGAAAAGGGGGCTGACGTCACTTAGTTTGTTCATCTTGATCGTATTTTGACTTTCAAACCAGCAGACTGTTTTTGTTGTATTTTTCTTTCTCTGTGAAGGAAAAATGCAAAACTTGGAACAGGAGCATTATCTAAGCAAGAATGTTGATAAAATCTGATTGTACTGAAGAATGAAAGACCCTGAGAAAGCCAGATATCATATATTTATTTCAGTACACACTTATCTAGCAATATGAATCCTCCCTGGCAGAATAATCTAATGCATAAGGAACTGGTATTTGACTTGCAATTTCTACAAGCTTTCAGTCTCCTTCCCAATGAATTCAAGAACAGGTGGTGGTGGTTCAAGGTGCCCTCTCCATTTCTTCTAGAAAGCAATAGTCCTCCTGCTGATTACTTTAAAATAATAAAATAAGTATTTTAGATAATATAACCTTTTAAAAAAATCTTCATTGATCCTAAAAACTAGAAATTAGATTAGTTTTCCAGGATACATCTCCTCTCCAATGTTATTTAATTTTTTTTAGCAATGAGATTTACTTCCCCCAACCAATCACATCTGAACATCTGTGTTGATAGCTTCAATGGGAGCTACAATTCAAAGCTCCTACCATATGTGACTCCTTGTACCATGTATACTAGTAGACGGAATATTCTATTCAAGTATTTTCTTCTCTTTCAGACATTACCTAACATCTTTTACCCAAGTCAGACAAATATCACTTGTCTGACAAGCCTCAGGAATTCAGACTCTTTCAAGCAATTACAAGACAGCAAAACTACTGCAACACACACAGCCCACCAAGCCTCCCCATCTCACTCATACAAACTCACACACACACCCCCACACCAAGATCCTGGGTAAATCTAATAAGATAATTTACTGAAAGTTTTAAAAATTCCTCTGAAACTGTGGGGAAAAGGACAAGGAAGATGCTTTCCCTTTAATTTTCATCCCCCCATGAGATTCAGCCGTAGTATGTACTTGTAGCCTGGTGTTAAACAGATAATGAAACTAGTACTAGGACCAGTACTATTCACACAAATCTCAAGGATATTTTCCCTCAGCTTAAGTTTTCTCTTTCGTAAAACAGAAAATTTACTTCTCTCAGGAGCATCAATTACAAGTGTTACATGTTCTTTATACTAGGGATCAATATTTTTGATAAAGCAATCAGAGAAATGTTTCTTTATATTTATTACTCAACATTAATCTAAACATGTATGTATTGCCATAAGTCTCCTAAAGTCTATAACTAGGGGTGTGAAGCTAGAGAAACCTGTTCCTTTACATATTCTTCACAGCATGTAGTTGCCCTTTAAACCAAGACTTTTAATACTACATGAATCTCATTTATGAGGCAAATATTATTTCTTTATTACTGGTTTCTGTTACCAATATAATGATGATTTTCTTCCATACTAAATACTAAACAATGATAAGTGCTGTACTGGAAAGATGCCTTCCTGTGTTTGGTAGGACACTGTGTTTAATCATGAAAAAACCCAAGCAGATATGCCATATGCTTGACAATAAAACATTATATTTAGATGTGCTAACTACCTATAGCCTGAAAATGTGGAGGTCTTTGAAGTATATCAGGGTCTCTGAATTGTAAAAGAAAAAGAAACCGAATCCTTTTACTTTTGCCTGGGAAGTTCCCAGAAAGTCAGCTGTCCTGCAAACTCATGAATGTACACTCATGGTATGTAAAAGCCTGATTATCATATTTCTTATAAAATGCTCTGGGGCTTTGCAAATTTTAAAGTGAGAAGTCCTGCTAAAGATTTAATTGTTCAGTACTCACGAGAATAGTGTCAGATTGTTTCAGACAAAAGAAGATCTTGAAAAGATCGGGAGGCATCCCTGTGGTTCTGAGTCAGGCTCCCCAGTCCCTGGCAAAAGGATGACTTCGGCTCTACTTCTTCCCCTATAGGTAAGGTCTTGACTTTCTTTTTCCTCTCAGAATAGAGCACTTAGGTAATGGACAACAGTTGCAAATAAAGACAGTGACAGCTAATGCAACTAACCCCAGGTGATGCTTTCCTTTGCTAGTAGAGAAAGTGTACAGATTTAGACAAAAATATATGCAATCTGTATACTTGGCCTAAGTTTCATCCCAAATATAGAGCATTTCTCTCCAGCTAGATCCTTGGGAATGTAAATTGCAATTATAATTTCTCTTCTAAAGCTTGATAGTATTTTTACTTATCTGTTTTAATGAGCTTCCTTTGACTTTTGCTAGTCCTGCAGTGAGAAACAAGTCAGTATCCTTTTCCTCTTCCAATCTCTCTTCATTGTAATCTTCCTGGGAGTTCCTGCTATTCTACACTCCCCATAGTAACTCAGAGTTCCAGCAGGCAACCATTAAAGAAGTTCTCCTGCTCTAAATTCTAACCCTGTGAAAGCAAGCGAACAGCAATAACCTTCGCTTCGTATATGCAGATCATAGAGAAGATACTTCAGTGACACTTTCTTCCAAAGACAGACTTCCAAGAAGCAAGTTCTTGTCCTTGTCCATAGCATAAATTGTATATTTTTAGAGCACATTTGTTTCTGTCTGTACAGACAGGTTTTTTTCAGGAATAGGAATGTGATTATCTATGCTGTACAATTGTTAGCATAGTCCCTGATAGCAGGACAATATTGGCATAGGGCAACTTTTTCCTACAAAAAAAATTCTTAGGAACAGTTAGCAAACTTGGGAGTTTGCTAATAAAGGTGTTGCTTCACAAACATAGCAGCTCAAAAAACAGATTCCTTAAATGTTCACTGTGTGACTTATTTTTTAACATTTCTTTCACAGCCATAGTATGGCTTGTCCAGAGAAAACGAGGGATTATCCTTTTGATTTTTTTCAGGAAAATAAGAGCTAAAACACTGAGAAAATTGTACAACAGAGATCAGATGCCCCCAATTTTTTTCTATGTCACTGCTTCTATGTACTCGTAGACACAGATTGGTGTGTGTTGGAGAAATGGAGAACTAAAGTCCCTAAGCGTTTTCCATGTGCTGTATCAGGACCCAGGTTTTCGCTTTATTACTTTAAACAAAACCAAGTTGTTTTTATAATCTTTGATCCCTGAATTATTTCCAGTAGGGTTGTCCATATACCTCTGCGGTCCTACTGTCAACTATTAAGTCAAGAACTGGCTTTGCACATCTAAATATAAAGTTTAGGTCTCAGTCTATATGTTAACATATGTTCCATCTGATTAGGTTTTGTATAACTGAGATTTCTACAGTTTTACAGAATTGAAATCATATCGTATTATTGACATATAGTATCTTCTATTACAGAATAAACTTCAGGACATTTTAAGAAAAATTTTATTTGCCTCTTCTTATACAGAAGCATGTTCAGACAGTTAATTTATTTTTCTGCTGTCCAATATTACAGCATCTTCAGCAGATTAGAGTAGCTTCAGTACTTTGGGGAAAATATTACATAATTTTGAACTTTCTGTTGGTATGTTTTTATTGTACCAAAGATCGTTACATATAACCACTATTAAACCAGGGACACAGCTGCCAAACTACTCCCTACACAATTGACCCGTGGAATAATATAATGCAAATAAAATCTGGAAATCTTATTGTAAAAGTTACTTTACTAAATTGTTTTTAAATTGTGGGTTATAAGTTAAAGTAATGAGGGGTTTTTGTTACTTTTCTTGAGCATAATATACAGCAAGCCACTCTCATATATGTATTTATACATTAGGACGTTATATGAACACCTCCAGGAACACTGGATATTGATGGATATTGTTTAGAACATAGATGAGAAAATGGCTTGTTATGAATAATTTATCTAAATCCTTTTCTTATGACATATCTGTGAGCAGATTGCAGTTCTCTCAAATTTATAAAGTATTCAGAATTAAAATAGCTTCTTTAAAAACTTGTTAGTTTTAGGGACTGAACATGAATTGTTTTTATGGAGTATTCATGTGTTGAATGCCTTGATCAAGAAAGGCATATGGTATTGTTCTTATTTCTTGATTGGATAAACGCCCAAGCAGCTCTACTACAAATCCTCACGCAAGCAAACATAAATTTAGGTTCCAGGTTATTTTCATAGATGTGACCTTGTATTCTCTGTTTGCAAACATTTTAGTCAGAAAAAAAAAATCTGTACTGGATTTAATAAAAAGAAAAACAAAATAGAAAATGTAGGTAACAGAAATGCACAAAAAAGTCAATCAGATAATTATAGAAAATATTTTGTATTATCTTCCTTTACTTGATTTATAAACATTAAATAATTACTATTTTTTCTTTTTCCTTTTCCATAATTTATGAAATAAGGTCTGCAGACTATCATTTCTTATGATGAGTCTTCTCTCTCTTTTGTTTATTGAAAGTTTTAAACCTGTTTTTTTTCCATGCTAAATGATTACATGTCCTTTTTGTGACATTTAAAATTCAATAAAGCATAGTGTTTAAAGGAAAAGTCAAAGCATGAATTTTTCATGGACAGATTAATCTATAATCTGAGTGTTCTGAATATGACTATTTTACAGGCACACGCAGCTAACTGAAAGGGAATGTGTACAATCTTCCTCATGCATACTTTTCTCAGTGTACGTCTCAAGACAAAAATATGTATGACCTATGCCTTCTTCACATTATGAAAAGAATTAATCTACTACTACATGGTGCTGTTCCTGGTCACTCTGTTGTTCAGATCAGGGACCTGTAAGAATGCATTACAGCCCTTCTGTAACCAAACTGAGATGGATGTCTGGTTTTGACATATTCAGATGACAAGGACATCTCCCAGTTATGTGAACTTGTAGTCTGAGACACTAATGTACCGATAGGTAATTTTATATTTTTATATGAATATGTGTGTAACAACATTATTATTATAAATACAATTAGCAGTGGTAATAAGAATAGTAACACTATTACACAAACATCTATAAAATGATCAGATTTAATTTTTTAATTCACCACAAAAATATATACCAGAAGACAATCACCGCCTCTACACAATAGACAGAGGTTGAAGGAGATTAGAATAACTATGGAGACATTCTTGTAATATCACTGTGAAGTGTGTTACTGGGTTATTAGAGCTCTTAAGCCCCCACTCCTTCCTTTGCCCTTACAAATTTGCAAAAGGAGAAAAGCTTGACAACGGATAGGAATGAAAAGTAAAGCAGAATGATGACATGCAAAGATGACAAAATAGTTGAGGTCAGAAGTATTAGTAGAATATGCTTCTTCCCATTTCTAGTCCCGTGAACTACTTACTGGCCCCTAATACACTTGGAAATCTTTCCACGTAAACCTCTGAGGCAGCAGGAAGAACCCTCAAGACAACTTCCAGAAGGAATCCTATTTCTGTTTGACAGTTTTTGACAGGAAGCCAATCCCACTTCAGCTTCTCTCACGAATAAATACATAGTTATGTTATCATTTAAATAACATTTTTCATCTAAAGGTCTCCAAATACTTATCAAACACTAGTCACTTACATTGCACAATAGTCTTTGTGACCCTTGCCTGACGAAATTTCTCATTGCTCTTTCAGCTTCCACTAAACCCAAAGTTGGGTGATCTATTTCAAAGGTTCCTGGGCCTTTTCACTAGACCTAAGCAGGCCATCTGCTATCCTCTAGCACATGAAGCTTTCTGTACTTTCAAATGGGTGATGTGTTGATAAAGAACATTTTAATGTTATGTTGAAGTTTTACAGGAAAGCAGAAGCTTGTCAACAGGTTAGAGTAGCCATTTGCCAGGTACATTTTTATCATTTTGTAGCAGCCCTTCTGTTGAAATAGTATGAGAAATGCAGTGTAGTGTTTACCCAAACTGTCTGGATTTCTGACTCCTGGTTACCTTGGTCTGTATGTTACTGTCTCATAGTCAATGAGAGATCAGGCTTAGTCACCTCTGAATATAACTCAGAAAAGCCTTTGAGTGAAAAGCAGTATATGGTTACTGTATCTATGGAAAATTCCAGACTGTGTTTTTAATTTAACTTAATTAATTAATTTAATTATTTAAATTTAATTTAATTAATTATATTCTTTAAATTTAAATAATTTAATTTAAAATTTTAACTGTGGTTTTCCTTCTGATTGGTGATTACTAAAACAAAACAAAACACAACAAAACAAACAAACAAACAACAACAACAACAACAAAAGTTTTCACATAAAAGATCTCTTACAGAAAAATATTGGACAAAATATGAATGGTCTTTACAGTTTTCTTCTGTGATATATATTTTATAGATTGCCTTCATCAAAGAAAGCATAAAGGGATATTAATTTTTTATTTTAATTTTGTTTACAGTCTTGTATTCTACAGTCTTATCAACACACAGTTTGTGCTTTCAAAAGAACAATATTCCTTCACATGGATAATTGAAACTTTTTGCATTTCCACTTACAGACATGGAAGTTTTAAAATTTATGATCTTGTAGGTATTCACATGTCAGCAAGGCAATAAATTAAGAGTGTTTGAAGCCAGTAGAGATATTGTATCACTTACTGTGCTATTTACCCTAGGATTTTATTTCATTGGGCTTCAAAGGTGCCCATGACTTGTTTCTCTAATGAAATAGTATTTCTGTGTTTGAAATATATTTCAAATACTTTTAGAAAAATCCTAATTTGCCAAATAGCTTTTACAATAATACTGAAGTCTAAAGCTGATATCAGACAACACTGAGAAAAAATACTAATAAATGTTCTTTTGGAATGAAATACATAATAAAAACTTCATGGTTTAGATTTAGTTGTTCAACTAAATTAATCCAAGAATGGGACATCTCCACAAGCCTCCTTTCCGATTGCCTAGTTACATTTCATCCTTCTCTGAGCCAAGGCTATTATAATATTCTGAGGTTGGCTGGATTTTCAGAAATTAGAAATAAAATGTGTTTCATTAAGTGAAGATAGTAAAGAAACAGGAATGCAAAATTAAGATGAGCAGTTAACTTCAGATGGGACATGATCCAACATAAATTCATATTTTGTCTTTGATTTCTGTATGTTTACCACAGGAATGTTGTAAGTGTGGCCAGAGCTCTTACCCCCAAATAATCCTTTAAGCTGTGTGAATTTCATTCCAGATTCAATCCTTTTAAATTCAGCATCTTAGTTATTCCCCAGAGGAGTAGTTAGGGGGAACTGGAAGTACAGTTTTCTTAGCATCTTAATCCAGTTTCCCCTCTAACACACATATGGGTTCCTGCAGGGAATTATAGCTTCCCAATTCATCTTTTAGTGCTTCTATCATAGGCAATAGTCCAGTGTAGAAATCTGTCTGTCTACTTCTATGACATAAATTAATATGACACTAGACAACTTCCACCTCCCATCTGAAATCTTGAATGCTTGCCTTAAAGAACAAGAATTCTTTTAATAGTAGAGCATAATAGTCTACAGATAATGGACTCTATTAGCCTCTTGCACTATATATGCTTAATGATAACTCCCCACATGAAGACTCCAGAAAGGAGAAAATTAGAAAAGCAAAGTTTCTTGGCCCTCGCTCTGTACTCTTTCAGGCATATAAATGATCACTTTGATTTCCATCAAGAAAAACGTAATGTCTTCTATGTGAGGGGAAAATGAGAACCCCTGAGTCTGAATTTGTTTCAAGGAAGACGGACAAATATCATGCACATCCCATGGCTTTAAATGTCATGGGTTACTCCAGGGACAGGGACTTTTCATGTCAGGTCTGGTGCCACAGAGCGTTTTGGCCCCCTACATATTCTTCCATACAGGCATCTCACATTCTCCACTCCTTTTTCCCATTTGGTTAAGATTTAGACTTTCATTTCTCAATTTTAATAGTAGCTGATGATGCAAAAATAAAAAAAATATATTAATTGTCTGACTTGAATAATGTTCCCCTATAGATGTTACTTAAGGGGGGATTTTGGAAGAACAACATCAAAACTTAATGTAAAAAATTCCTGCTGAGCTAAGAATTTTGTGAGTACTCACATACTCTCAGCTGTGTTGAGGATGGGCCAAAGACCATCTCAATGTACCACCACCACTACTATTTAATCCTTTCTACATGGTTAAGTGAATGGCTCCTCTCCTAATTTTGAAACTCTTCCCAACATAATTATTTTAACAAAAATGGCGATTCAGCCTTTGGAATTTCTTCAGCAAATCCTTCTCTGATATTATTTATTATTGCACTTACTGCAGCATATAATGTCAGTGAAAAGTGTATCCTGATAATGTAATTAGATACTACTAGGAAATTGTGTTTATGTGACTGCTTTTTCAAGATCTCTTGCAAGTGAAATGCAAGTCTCAGGAGACTCTTTTAGTAATGATGCCATTCCTTCACATTTTTCTATTTCCACTTGCAATTACTTTTCTGAAATCCCATCAATTGAGCTATAATTTTCTTACCAGATGTGTGCCTTGGTCTAAATTTGATAAAATTCACACAAAGTTGTTCAGCTCTACCCAAAATTGAAGTGTGGAAAAGAAATGGGTTCCCTATGTTCAGAAATCACCTGGTGGCTGTTTCTCACAACACCAGAAGCACAGCAAACTCTGGAACAGAACACAAAACTATGTTCTACTGGAGATGTTAAACACATCCCTTTGCTACTCAGTGAGAATAAACACACAGGTCTATAAGCCCTCCTAAAACTCATGAGTCACATTATCAGTCAATTGTTTTGAGACTGACTTAAAGCCTGTGTCCATGGCTGGATGACTGCGGTTGCCTAAACTTCTATATAACGGGGTTGTTCTGTGGGCCATCTTCATGACGTACATATTCTACTCGCTTAAGATGAAGAGAACACAAAACCTGAGACTAAGCTAAGAACTGACAGTTTGTCACCTTGGACTTAGGATCCAAACACTCGGAATACCCGTCAGTGATGTTCAACTTGGGAGATGTGGCAAAAATAGTGGCAAGCCAGTGGCAAATCTTGGACCTGCATTTAGAACTCTCCATCATTCACCAGGGCAAGCATAGAATCAATCTTTTATACTCTCTAAGCTGTGAATAGTTCTTTCTTGTGAACTTGACTTTTTATCTCAATCTTCTTAATTTCTCCTACACAGTTAAACAAGTCTGAAAGGACGCTGTTACTGAAGGTCAAATAAAGCAGTCACATGGATTCTTGACTTGTAATGGAGAGTCACTGCTTCACACAGAGTCGAAAATATCTATGTTTTGGTTTTGGGTTTTGGGACCTAGTAATCTTAGTTTTAAAAGAAGAAGTGGTTTATTAAGATGTGCAAAGGAAAAATTAACGTTTAAAAGTACATCTTCAAAATTATCAAAATAATAGTCAAATATCTACCTGTATGAGACCAAAAAAATGAAAGGAACATAACTTGAAAAAATCATTTCCTACCCCTTTATGGTATGGGGTTTCCAGGAATATTCTCTGGTATTAAATGAACAAAAAGACATATGTTTGAACTATATGCTCAGACTGGCATATAGCTTTTTTTTACAGGCAAGAAAAGCTCGACTACAAAATCCAGAAAAAAAGAGACTAAACTTAACGTGATCAAATGAAACATTTATCTGAAAATCCATACATCAAAAAAGCTAATGGAAGCTTGTGAATGTTAATCTTAATGCCTAAACAACAACTGTAAGCTTAACATTTGTAGAGTTTTTCTAACCATCAAAAATTACATTAAATGGTTCAAAAAAGGAGTAAAGCTTAAAACCAATAAGTAACAAGTAGGTTAATATTCTTAGCCAAGAATATTCAAAAGAATACCAAGAGATACCTTCAAAGATGTACCAAATGCTTCTGGTATTATACAGTTTGATAAATATTGTTCCGTTAGAAGGTTAGGTAAGAAAATATTATCCTAGGAAAAGTAAGATTATTAGACTTCCTTTATAATCAGTTTCTAAAAGACAATTTCTAAAAGCCGGAAGATGATATTAGCGCTCCATGACAGCTGTTTGGCCTGTTAGCATTACTGTCTAATCCCATATTAAAGGGATGTAATGACAACATTAGTGAAAAGCAATAGGGTCTACCCCAGCAAATTCCATCAAAGAATACATGTAATAGTGATAGCGTTAATTAATAACATAGAATGGATTAGGTGCTTGTTAAAGAGAAGATCCTGCCCCAGAATAGATTCAACAGTCATTGCACATGCCTGGGAAGCTCACAAATATAAGCTGCTGTTAGAAATAAGCCTTATGTTTTATTACCATCAATTCACGCACAGCCCATTTTTGAAAGTTTTATATCAAAAGTCCAGTGATAGTAGTAACAAAAGTGCATCTGAATTACTCCAGTGTAAATGGATCTGAGAACATAGTATTACTTTACCTGCTGAAAATATGTGCTTTACTGATTTTAGCTATCTACTTGTCTTCCCTTAAAACATGGAAAGTGTTTCCTGTGGTATTCTAGCTATTATGGGTTTAGTGCTAAAAATGCTTATAGGCACTAACACATATTTTATGGTTTCAATTGGAAGCTTGAGATAACAAAACATTAAACAGGAGATCAATCACAAAATATATCCTTTGCTTTATCCTTTGATAAAAAGCTGCCTCATATTTAACAACTGACATTGGTGATTATGTGTGCTGGTAATTCAGATCTTAATGGAGCTCCCTGCCAAGCCACCCACAGCAGGAGCTGGCACAAGGCCTATGCTGTGAATGGATCAGAAATGACATGTGTGTAGAATCAAGTAATTTTTGTCGTGGGAGTGACAACTGCTCAGTGTTAGCTGAAGGTGTGGAGAAGAAAGAACTACTTTGCTCTGACTGACCTTCTGTGGCAAAACTTATATCTGATGTAAGTATGTACCATACTACTGAAGACAATTAAACAGGGCCTGCTTGTGCCCTGGCTATGATTTGGTCTTTACTTTCAATCTCATTAATAGAGTGATGCAGTTGTGAGCCAGTCATTCCTAACCAGATATATATTTTGCTGCTGTCTTGGTAATGCAGGCTTTGAATTTCTGCCAATACCAAATTTAATTGAATAAATATTGGAATGAATTTGAGTTTGAATCATAAATTAATTTCTGAGGGAACCCCTCGCAATACCATCTTTCCTTTGTGTGTGATCTTTTCTCACAGGTGACAGAGAGCCACACCCTCTCAAATCCTTACCAATAGGCAGAAGCCATCTTCCCAGTCCCCTCCTATTTCTTTTCTCACTTCTTGAAAATCTGTTGTCTCTACTGGCATATTTATTGCTACTCTTGCAGATATATGAACTATACCAAGCATAACTTGACCACAGATTGTATAAAGCTCACTTTAATCAATTGCCTGCTGTGTTCCTGGAATCAGAACTGGCGTGGCCCCAACTTCATAAGCTCGTTATGTCAATGCCCAGACTGTACAAAACATCAGTTGCATGGGGCACTAATCTGTTTATTTTTGTCCAATGACCTATAGACTGTTTTCACAATACAGCTTTCACATGAGAAAATGTTTGTTTGCTGTTCACTAATACTTTAAGTTTTCGAAGGCCACTAATCTGTCCAGACTGAGAGATTCCAGGATGTTTATACTCCTCATTTCCTAACAGGTAATCAGATGATGTAGAAAGCTTAGATCTTTAAAAACCTATTTTAGGATTTGTGAAAATCTTTGGTTAGAGATAAATATTAAAGCAGCAGGGATTGGCCTGATAACAAACTGGATGACTAGTCTGGAGAGATATAAGCTGGCTCACTTTGTCATCTAGTGAGGGACACGCTGGGGCAGCGTCTGTCATCGTCTGGCACCCAGCAGCAGGTGAGCAACAGGCCTGGCTGTTAGTCAGCGAGAGCCATGTGAGTATGAGCCAGAAGAGCAGCTCCCCTAGAGGCCCTTCTGACCCGCTTATGGAACACGGTTGGTAACAAAAAGATTCAACTGAAATCCCATCAGTGTTTTGCAATACTGGGATCTTGCTTACCATTCAGTTCTGAGATCTCTGACTATTTCCTATCTTCTGAGAAATGAAACAACAATGGGTTAATATGTATGTTTAAACGTCACAAAGTTTTTTTCTGAGCAAGAGATGGAAAACATGCTCATTCCATTTTAATACTGAGCTATATTTGAACCCTGGCCTTAAAAATATTTTCTGTGGGATCATTATTTCCAAGATGAAAATGAGGATGTAGCACTAGGGTCTGCAATGTGTGAGATGGAAAATACTTTTTCTGCACATTGATTTTATTTTTTAAATTGATGTTGCTGTTTCCCCAAGGTCTGGAAATTAAAGGAAATAATTGAGAAAATAGGGTAGTGAGTAGAAACGAAAACAATCAAATTCAAATTAAACATTCAAATTCAACATTCAAATTAAATGAATGGATCACATTCTTCTGGAAGTTATCCCATGTCAGTACAATTTACTACACAGATGATATCCCTTTCTTTATCCATGTCCTTGGATGGGCAGAAATTTCTGTTTATATAATATATTACAATACATTAAAAGAGAAAATTAGCTTTCTCACAGATTTGAGAAAAAGCACTCAAATACACAGGAATGTTAAATAGTTTGAAAACCTAAGTAGAAAAAACATCATGCTTAATTTCTAAAAAAACCCTCTCAATACGCTTTAACAGATTGTGTGGTGAGGTATATTCAATTCTTATAATTACTATAAAATCTAAGAATATTGTATGAATTTTACTAAGTTTTTATTCAGGTAAAAGCCCTATTAATTTCAATAACTAATAAGTTTCTGATTCTGAGGATCCAATGAAATTGTAATAATACAACTTTAAGGCCTGAAAAAAAGTGTTTACATATAAAAATCTTTAGCAATATAAAGTCATTTGCACACAGGTCTCACTGAACATGATGATGACACAAAAAGATGGAAAATGCAGCTTTGCTGGAACAACATCCTGTGCATCATGATTCTCAAAGAGTCCACTCAACACAGTTTTCTTGAATGTAACTTAATTGACATAATACTGCAAGATGCTGAGTGTTCATAATGTTACTAAAATGCCACTCTTGAAATAATGGCTTTAATAATTTGTTCCTTAATTTCCCCATCTGCATGATATGGATGGTGGGATTCAAAAGCTTTTGTGATGTACTTAGGTCATCCTTGAATGTAGAGCAGTTTGAAATGCAGTCATTCACGTCACACAGTAGAACTTAAAATTTCTTTCAGTGTCTGTATGTTGTGGTTCAACCTCAGCCAGCAACCAAGCACCACCCAGTCGCTTGCTGACTCCCCCACCAGCGGGATCTGGGAGAGAAGTGGAGCGGTAAAAGCCAGAGAAGACATGGGTGGAAATAAAGACAGTTTAATAGAGAAAGCAAAAGCCACACACACAAGCAAAGTAAAACTGCTTCCCATTGGCAGTTCGGCCATCCTCAGGAGAGCAGGGACCCATCACACCTAACAGCTACTTGTGAAGACAAACAGCATCACTCTAAATGTCCCACCTTTCCTCCTTCATCCACCCCACTTTATATACTGAGCATGATGTCCTATGGTATGGGATATCCCTTTGGTCAGCTTGTGTTACCTGTCTTGGCTGTGTCTCCTCCCAAACTCCCACTCCAGTGTGGCAGTACAAAAAGTAGAAAATGCCTTGGCTCTGTGTAAGCACTCCTCTGCAACGATAAAAACATCTCTATATTATCAACCCTATGTTCAGCACAAATCCAAAATATAGTCCTATAACAGCCACTATGAAGAAAATTAACTCTACTCTAGCCAAAACCAGCATACTGTATAAGGTTTAGGGTGGCTGAGGAGGAACAGTACCATCTAATTATTCTGTTCCAAATACTAAAAGTAGTTGAGAACTTCATATGAGAGCAGACTTAAAATGGCTGTGCATTTTCTTTATAATGTTTTTTACAGGTCTCTTGGCTGCACTTAAAAATGCTGCCTTAGAGCATCCTTAACTACTTATTTTTTCCCCAAAGTAATTAAAAAACAATCTACAATGGGCAAAACACAGTCCTATGTATGCTATGAAAGCTACAAAATGGCTTAATCTGATGTGCATAAAAATGTGATTTTGGTACAATACAAGGTAAATTTTCACAAGACAAAAGGGTTACTATTAGGAGCAATAAATGTATCTCAACATCCCATCATATATAGAATATTCAAAACCTTGCCAATTTTAGGATTAGTTATTTCAAAGGGTTATAACATCACAGAAGAGCTATTTAGACAGACTTTTTCAGGTCATCTAAACCAACCCGATTCTTTAACACAGGAGATCATCAGCATTTAATTAGGTCAGTACAGGCTTTCCTAGCTGAGCCTTGACAAGCTCCAGAGATGGAAATTCCATCATCTGTTCCAGAGCTGCATTAGTCCTTATCAAATTTTTTACCTAATAACAAACCGTAGTATTCCAAGCCTCAGTTTGTGGCAGGCTAGGCACCCTGCTTGGTCCCTAGGAAAATAATAGGAGAAGTCCTTTTGGTACACTTTCCTGGTGACACAAGAGAGAAGGAGGTAACTGGAACTAGTTGGCATGGATTTACTAAAGACTAATCATGCCTAACCAAGTTGATTGCCTTGTATGATAAAATAACAAGGTCTGTGAATGAGATGAAAGCAGTGAATATCATTTATCTTGATTTTAGTAAGTCTTTTGATACTGACTTACACAATATTCTTGAACGCAAATTAGTATATTACAGTCTAGATGGGTAAAAGGATGATTGGAGAGTAGTGGGCTCAGAGGGTGGTGGTTAATGGGTTTGCACTCTATCTGGAGGTGGTAAAAAGTGTGGAACTTCAGGGGTCTGCTCTGGTACCTGTTCTGTTTGACACCATTATCTTGATGAAATAACTGTGTGCAGTGTCCTTAGGTTTGCAGATCACGCTGAAATGGAGGGGACAGCTCACGTGGTTGAGAGCAGGACTGCCCTCCAAGTGTCCTGGACAGGGTGAAGGAATGGGCCAACAGGAACTCTATAAAATTCCACAAGGACAAATGCAAAATTCTGCATCTAAGAAAGAAGAACTCCTGGAAAAAATATGGGCTGGGAAGAGCCGGGCTGGGGAGCAGCTTTGCTGGGAGTCTTCATAAGCACCTGGGTGTCTTCGTAGGAACCTGAGGGCCTTTATACACAGCAGGCTCAGAATGAGCCAGCAGTGTGTCCTGGCAGCAAAGATGGCAAACTGTGTTCTGGATGAAATGAGCAATGTCACAGCAAACAAATATGGGGAAGTTGCACTCATGAGACCACATCTGGAATACTGCACCCAGTTTTGGATGTCGCAGTATAAAAAAATATTCTGAAGAAGTGAATCAAATTCAGAAGAGAGTCACCATGATGGTTGGGGCTGAAGCATTTGCCCAGTCAGGGAAGGCTGAGGAAGCTGGACTTGTTCACACTGGAGAATGGAAAACTTCAAAAGACCTACGGGCAACCTACCAGTACCAAAACGAAAGTCACTGCGAATATGGTGTCAAGCTCTTCACAGTGCTGCATAGTGGGTGGATGAAGTGCAACATGCATAAGTTGGAGCAAGAGAGACTCAGACTGCATATAAAGATAAACATGTATATAATGAGGGCAATCAAACAATGGAAGAGGTTGGCAAGGGAAGTTATAAGGGGTCTGACCTCCAGTTGCCCATGCTTTGAGTAGGAAGAGGGATTAGAGACTTCTTGAGTTCCTGTTCATCCTGAATTATCCCACTGCCATTTGTTGAAACATTTGCTGTGAAGAGTTTTGCTCCCAAAAGTTTGTAACTACCCTTCAAGGAGTTATTTCACTGTCCCTTAGTCTTCCCTCTGACAGTCCAAAACCCCTCCACTAATCTCTTTATATAGGTTGCTTTCTCTGAGCATCTCCATAGATAACTTTCAGGGTGTTTAAGATTACCAGTTTTCTTTAGAGACAGAGACATCTTTAGAGAGAATAAGTCATACTTGTTTCCCATTGAACTTGTGTCAGATCTACGTAATTGTCTTTCACCTGATCACCTTTCTCACAGGTGCTTCAGCTCTTTCCACAGAATAAGAATAAGCTCAAGAATAAATCTGCATAGATAAATAATCAATGAAAAAATAGTGAGATGACTCAAGTGCTTTGGGCATACAGATGTGTAAATTTTTCCTAGGCCCAAGCTGAAAAATGAAACAATTTTTAACACATAATGAATACAATGTGTCCAGAGAGTCAAAGAGAGGCACATGTGAAAATTAAGAGGAAAGCAAGAAGATAGAATTTTATCTCTGTTCAAATTTATGGCAACATTTCACTGATGGCAACATTTCAGCATAGTCAATATTTCATCCACTTTTTCCAAAATAATAACTCTCAGAGATCACCCTTAAACTGCAATCCTATATTTTGTGAATAATGAATTGTTCTTGATCTTGTCCACTTTTGGTTTTGCTGCCTGATAGGCGTTATTACACACCAGTGTACTAATCTTTTGTGTTCACAGAAGAAGAAAAAATAGTCTATCTTTGATGGAAAATAGTATAAAAAACATGTTCAGCACTGCACCCAGTAAGACATTTCCATGCTTGTGAATCACAAGAGTTCTCTGTTTATATCACAGGTTGTTCTTTTCCTCTGGAGCAGTGCTGTACTTCAGGCATTGATATGAACATCTAGCAAGAAACACCAGGGTTTATTGATGTCATATGTGACACATGAATGTGATGTGATGTGTATCTTTTTTAACACAGCACAGAAGTTGTTCTCTTGTTTTAGTGCATATAGAAAAAGTTGCAAATCCAAAATGACTCTTCATTTTCAAGGAATTGGCACACTAATATCTGTACTGTCACAACGAGGAGTTTGTGCTTTAACTTCAGTGACTCAATAAATTTCAACACCAATATAATTCATCACATTGTCAGAAAGAAAGAACCAAGAAGAAGAGTAATAAAACATCTTGTTGTATTGTAGAGACAGTACTTGCAGTTACCAAGGGAGTAGGGCACCGAGATGATTGGTATCTAAATATCAGATCACTAAAAATAGCTCAGTTAATAACTGTAATTTTAAAAAGCTTAAATTTTTAATCTGATTTTTTTTTTCCTGGAGGGGGTTGTTTTGGTTTATCTCCACCTCTTTTAATAAGGAGTTTTTTAGTTTAGGCTCTGGGTGAATTCTGAGAATATTACTTCTCATTTTTGATGAATATCTTAAAATTGTTCTCTCTACATTAAACTTTTCTGAGATGAAATTTCTGAGCTGATTTAATATAATGGGTCATGTTCCTTTGTTTCTAAGCCACTTAGATAAATGCAGCAGATTAAATCCATTCTTCTTTAAAAGAAATTAATGCAGAGTCATATGGGAAGTTCCTTAAACCAGAAAAAATGAGAACAAATAGAGGAACTCTATGATAGGTAAGAAACTGACCAATGAAATCTGAAAAAGAACCGAAATGATTATTTTTTTTTTCCTTTAAGAAACTTATTGGTGAAGTTCCTAAAAGGTTAGCCTTGGGTCTGATATTATTTAAATATTTCATTAGAGACTTGGCACAAAAGTGTCAACGTGATAATGAAATTTGCTGATGATACAGAATTGGAAAGCACTTTAAATACAGAATATAATGTATGGATGGCAGAATGATTCTGAGAACTGGAATAAAACATAAATAGGACAACATAAAACCTCAAAATGCAGGGTCAGGCATTTCAGGCTAGACCCCAAAGTATTCTTAAGGCTTAGCCTGCTCTGTTTACCTTCCATTTTAGCTGTATAAAAGCATAAAAACTTCTAGAGGTAGAGCTCACATGTATGTGGTCAATCAGGAGAGTAGATGCCTTTGAAGTTCTCATGAGTGACATCTTATCTGCCTCATTAAGTGCTTAACCTTGGGCATATACATCCTTGCACTGGATATAAATCTTACTATTTCTTTAAATACCTAAAATTGGAGGTATTAGTTAGTTATCTAAGTTAAATGAATGGGATTTATCCCTAAGAGCCTATTAGTTTGACATATGAGTCCTACCAGTCTGGAATTAAGACCGTCGATCTCTCATGGTGTACATGATGTATTAGGCAATCCATAAATGACATTGTCGAGCAAATGTAGAAGTTAGGAAAGGAAGCATTTCAAAACCACATTCCTTTATATAGTTTAAGCAAGAATCCTCATTGGATTTCCCTTTCAAATGTACAGACTGAAGGAAGAGGAGGTAGTACTATGAGGGTTTAGGAGTAAAGCACTTTCTCCAACTGATTGAAGATGGGCCAGGATGGACTCAGGTATAATGCAAGTTCTGAAGAGGGACTAAAAATGCTGGAGTAGGTTGTTTTACACACAGAGATTGCCTATACAAATTTGTCTAAGTCAGGAAACTTTCTTACATCAGACTCTTATTCCTCCGTTCACAGGCATGGGTAGAGGTTTATCGAGTCTGGAAGTTACAGATAAGACGGCACACTGTACTTGTCATCTCCTTATTTGTGAGTTGCAATTGAGACCCAGTTCTCACCATCTTTTTATCCTTTTCCTGCCCTTGAATGCATTCAAAGAAAACTGACTGGATTTCTGCAGCAGCAATAACTGCTCAACATAACATAGCCCAGCGTGCCTCACTCCTGACACAAACAGCATATTGAATGTTATCATCTCTAATGTTTTTCAAATGCTGTCAAGCGAGTCTTTTCCTCTCTAAGATTCTACACAATTAAGGACAAAAACATCAAATGGAGTAATGTCGTATTCCACTTAGCAATATTTTCTTTAGTCAGTTTCATTGATTATTTAAGTTTCATGTTCTTTGATTGGTTTTTATATGTTTCCTATAGGTTTAGAAGTTTTACTGTTGGTTGTTGGTGTTGAAACACTAACAAGGGCTTTGTTAGTGACTTAATTGTTAGGCTTGAGGCACCTTTTTCAAGGATACCAGTAAGGACTGCCCAGTGCACTTGATAATAGAACTGAGTTTTTTTGATTGCTTGTTTATTTACATAAATGAATAAATATTCATGATTTTATGAATCAAGAATACATAAAAAATACTTCACAGTGAAAAAGGTTTCAAGATGCTTACAGTTACTAGAGTTTTATATGCTTTTGTATGCCAGTGAACACTTGTGCTTTCGTGCATGATACTGCACTTCATAGCATGCTTTTTTTCAGGTATGTGAAGCTCTTGGATAATAAAGCTACATCTTTTCAGAACCTGGGCAAGTAATCTGAGACGGTAGCACAGGCATATCATCTCTTTTTAAGCTATCTGGGGAATGTACACAGAAAGGTGAATTTAGATGCTGCCAAACACTTCTGTGTGCCTAAATCTCTCACTAAATCTAGTCCTCTTTCTGTCCTCAGAGAAGTTCATTACTTATTTTTGTGGCTCAGTTTGTGGTTAGTCCAACCTTGAATAGAAAAATACAACCCAGTGGAATCAATTACTTTAGAATTATTTATTAATTGGGGGGCTCCCGGCGTCGCCCGCGCGGA
>VZRE01014907.1:63847-80305 GCA_013396775.1 Cephalopterus ornatus | reverse complement strand
GAAACAAGGAGGAAACAAGGAGGAAACAAAGGGGAAAAAAAAGAAGGAAAAAAAGGAAAAAAAGGACAAAAGGAAAAAGAAGGAAAAAAGGGGGAAGGAAGGAAAGAAAAAGGGGAAGAAAGGAAAAGAGATGTAGCTTAAAAAATAGGTATAAACAGCTACTCCTGAGCGATGCGACAAGAGGAGGAATTCCAAAGGGTTCCAAGGTCAGCAAAGCTGGATGACAAAATTAATGATGGCACACATGGAACGTGCGGGGGAAAAAATTAAGGAGAGGAGAAAACAGCAGGATCAGCACCAGAGGGAGCCAAGGAATGACGGAACAAGGTCAGGGATGGCTCATTTCTGACGTTAAAGGGCACAACCAAAACCGGGATTTCATGGACCCGCCTGCTGGGGACTGGTGGGATGTAGGGAATAATGGGATTTGGGGAATGATGGGATGATTCGAATC
The DNA here is from genome assembly GCA_013396775.1 of Cephalopterus ornatus. Classification (NCBI taxonomy): domain Eukaryota; kingdom Metazoa; phylum Chordata; class Aves; order Passeriformes; family Cotingidae; genus Cephalopterus; species Cephalopterus ornatus. The sequence continues at coordinate 79,851 of VZRE01014907.1, read as the reverse complement.
ACAATTCGAATCGTGGTTTGAAACCATGGAACGGGAGATTGAGCTAATTCAGTGGGATCTGCTTCGCTTTTATTTAAAATAGACCAAAAGCAACCAGATTTGTGTTCAGGGGCTGATCCTGCCAGAGCCTGGACATCCAATTCCTCATTCCCAACCATTCACTGGGAGCAGACAATATTTCCAACGCATTTATTCCATTTAATGTACATTGTTGGCCGTTGTACTTGAAAATACTTCGACACAGAACTGCATTAAAGATGCAAAAACATGGATTATAATAAGATTCAAGCGAGTTGGAATCTAAATTATTTTAACTCTGAAGGATGGACTTTTCCCCCTCCCAACTCTTGTTTTATATTTAAAATAATAAAATAAAATAATATTATTTGGAGTTCTCAAATTCCTCTTGTAACTCCCACTTCATGTTTGCACAACTGGCATCTTATTTCGACTCAAACAACAGAAGAGAAGAATAAGTTCTCCTGCTTTTCAGCTCCATTTCTTCACTTTGAAAACGGATTTTCCAGCTGAAGTGAAAAAAATCAGGAGCGATTAAAGAAAAGGCTTTTCCACACAATAAAAACTGGGTGTGCTTTGGGAATGCAAAAACAAAAAGGACTGAGGGAAAGATCAAGAAATAATGGAAAAAAAGCTGCCAAAAATAGATTTTGACAAACTATTTTTTATCATATATCTACATATATATTGATAAAATAAGTGTCCACATATATATATATACACACACAGAACATAAGTCACAATATCTGGCTGATAAATCAATATATTGTATCCACAAAAATCAAAGTACCACTCAACATTTGTATTAAGAAAGACAAACAGATGAAAAAGTGATTTAAGATTCTCCAAGCAGAGATGGAAACAGGGAATTCTCCCTGCATCGAGTCCCTTCCAGAGTCTTCTTGCCCCTGCCTGATGGGAAACTCCAGAAACCCCTAAATTCTTTCAGAGAAGATCCATGGATGGGGCAGATATTTGCCAAGTAATGGTGCACAGAGCATCCATACAGGGCTGGGAATTCCTGGAAGTTTCCAAGGCCAGGTTGGATGGGGTTTGGAGCAACCTGGGCTAGTGGCAGGAGGTGGAACTGCATGAGCTTTAAGGTTCCTCCCAACCCAAATCATTCCAGGATTCTGTGACTCCATCACTAAATAACATGTGCAGGTTCTGATGACCGTAATTCCCTATCTGTAAATATTCCAGGAGGATCACACAGCCGGAAGATTGAACAAAGACGTTTCCCATCACCAGAACCCCCTGGAACTAAATCAGTGGAGTGCAATCGAGGAGAGGATTGAGGGGGCCTTAATTCCATTTGGATGGAGGTGGGCACGGAGAGTTTTGGGCATTCAGAGCATTTCGGGTCACGTCAAACAAGGATCCACCATCAAAGCTCTGCAAAGCCGGGGACAAATCCGTCCCTCCTGAGGGCATCAATGGGACACAACCCACACGGGGCCCAACAGAACGTGTCGGGAAGTTCAGGTGGACCATCCATGGGTTCCAAAGCAGAGAACCACTAAGACTTGCTCCAGTGATATTAGGGAAATCATACTGGGAAGAAATTCCTCCCTGTGAGGATGGGGAGGGACTGGAATGGAATTCTCAGAGAAGCTGTGGCTGCCCCTGGATCCCTGGAAGTGTCCAAGGCCAGGCTGAAGCAACCTGGGCTAGTGGAAGGTGTCCCTGCCCATGGCAGGGGGTGGCACTGGGTGGGCTTTAAGGTCCCTTCCAACCCAAACCATTTCCAACCCAACCACTACATTCCAGTGGGAACAAGGTGACCTGACTCGCAGGAAAAGGACAAGGGGGAAAAAAAAAAAAAAAAAAAAATCAGACTCTTCCTTTTCAGTAGGAGATTTCAGCTGCTTAAATCCGCAGAGCCGTCCCCTCAGAGTGAGATCCTTCAGGAACTCACTCCCCTGCCTTCTCCCAGGAGCATTCCCGTTTCACTGAGCACCAGAAATCTGCCTCAGCCTGAGGGTTCCCACCTTCCCCAGAGGTTCCCACTCAGAGGAACCATGGTGGGGATCACTGACTTGAAGCAGCAGAGGACTGCCAAGGCCAGGAGAGAAGAGTGAGGAAAAACGGGAACATAAAAACAAGGAAGAGAGAGGAAAGCTGAGATTCCCTTCCATGTTCCCCGTGGAAATCCACTTGCTCCCTTTAGGGATGACCTGCAGAAGCATCTCCTGGAGCTCAATAAATGCCATTTAACAGGGGCTACAACCCGGATTTTATTTCCTATATAAACCCCAAACCCAGCCATGCCTCACATTCCGCCTCCTCCAGCTTCTTCCCCCTCTCCCAGCACATGGCGTGTTTTCCTTTCAGCGCCTTGTTTTCCTGGGGAGGCAGAAAGCTCCGTGTGATCCTGTTTGGGATGCTCAGGATGATTTAAGGGCTCGTTGTGCCGAGCCTAAAGGCGGCTTTTGCAGGCGCAGGAGCAGGTGCTCCGAGCTCAAAGCAGCCAGTGACGTCAGTACATCCCTCTCGTGTCAAAACACGGATCTCTCCTGAAGGTCAAAAGCTCCCTCACAGGCGGGTTGACCGAGCAGGCAAAGCTGGGAATGTTCTTCTCTCTTCCCAGCCTGCTGAAAATTCCAAATGCCACTTGTCAAGCTGCCATTTGGAGGAGGTAACAAAAAAAGGAAGGCAAAACACAAACAAAACCTCCGCGGCTTTGTCAGGCTGCTCCAAAGGAGGAATTTCAGCCCAACTGGCATTCTGAGTCTCCCTTCCTGCAGTGAAATTCCAGATATTCTTGAAGAGAAGAAGAAATAAATCACGTTGGAGCTTAATTTTTCCTTCCCTCTCACCTTTGCTCCCATACCTGGGAATTAAATGCATGTAGAAAAAGCCTGGAGCTCCTGGGACACCTCTAAAGAGGAACAAATAAAACGGCAGCAGGAGAGAGAATTCTCATGTCTTCATGTTAAAAAATATATCATTAAAAAAAGATACCATTAAAATATAATGTAAAAAATATATTGTGAAAAATATATCATATTTTAAAGTGTGTCATTAAAAATATATCATATTATCATTGAAAATTTATTATGTTAAAAATACAGCATTCAAAATCTATCATCCTAAAAAGTGATAAAATATATTAAAACGTATTTCAAAATATTAAAATTTCATATCAAATATATATTAATTTCACATTAAAATATATTTATTTTACATTTCATATTAAAATCATTAAATATATATCATATTAAAGATATATATTAACATATTTAATATTAAAACATATTAAAATTTCATATTAAAACCAGATCATATTAAAGCATATCCCATTAAAAATATATCATATTAAAAAGCTTTGCATTTTCTTCTTAACTCCAGTTGCATTGAAAACACAAACCCTGATAAATATCAGGAAGTTTTTATGGATTAAATAGTTTCCAGTTCTGCAAACGAGAACAATGAAGAGAAAAATGCTATAAAATATATTCAATAAAACAATCCTACACAAAGGAGGGAGGCAAGGATAAAGCAGGAGAGTGGTGAGGCACTGGAATGGAATTCCCAGAGAAGCTGTGGCTGCCCCTGGATCCCTGGAAGTGTCCAAGGCCAGGCTGGAGCAACCTGGGCTAGTGGAAGGTGTCCCTGCCCATGGCAGGGGGTGGGATGAGATGGTCTTTAAGGTCCCTTCCAAACCAAACCATTCCATGATTACACGATTAGAGGAAAATTTGGGGAAGGCTGAGCAGTAGCATAACATTACTGAAAACACTGGAATTTGGAAAAGCTGCCTCACTAGGTTCAATGGGGTTGTTCCTGTGATAAAATCTTGCCGTGGATGAATGGGCACATCACTGAGAATCAGCACAGCCCTGTCCCAGGTTGCCCAGAGAAGCTGTGGCTGCCCCTGGATCCCTGGAAGTGTCCAAGGCCAGGCTGGATGGGGCTTGGAGCAACCTGGGATATGGGAAGGTGTCCCTGCCCATGGTAGGGGGTGGAATGAGATGGAGCTTTAAGGTCACTCTCAACCCAAACTATTCCATGATTCTGGAGCCCCTCTGCTCTGGAGCCAGGCTGGGAGAGCTGGGGGGGTTCAGCTGGAGAAGAGAAGGCTCCAGGGAGAGCTGAGAGCCCCTTGCAGGGCCTAAAGGGGCTCCAGGAGAGCTGGAGAGGGACTGGGGACAAGGGATGGAGGGACAGCACACAGGGAATGGTTTCCCATTGGAAAAGGGGAGATTTGGATGGGATAGTGGGAAGGAATTCCTGGCTGGGAGGGTGGGGAGGCCCTGTCCCAGGTTGCCCAGGTTGGAGCAACCTGGGCTAGTGGAAGGTGTCCCTGCCCATGGCAGCGGGTGGAACTGGATGAGCTTTAACATCCCTTCCCACCCAAAGCATTCCATGACTCTGTGAATATCCATATTAACGTGGTACATTCCAAAATGGGTTTTAACCCAACTCAAAGAGAAACGTAAGGAATTGTAACTAAGACGATAAAATCAACAGGAATGGAGGAAGAAGGTAGGTATAAACCTGTGATTAAGCAGCAGAAGAGAGGCCAGCAGGTACAGCAAAGCCCCATCCCAGGAAAAGTGGGTAAACATCAATTTTTTTAGACATTTTTTAAGTAATTATCCCCTTTCCCCTTCCATTAGTCTGTGATAACATCACATCTCCACAGGCAAGTCCTTTTAACTGCACAGTTTAGACGAAACCTTGTAATAGTACAACATTTAATCTATAATTCCTCAGTCTTTCCTCTTACCTTGAAAGAATAATTAAAGAACATCTAGCAGATACCTTTGTAAAGGGCTACTGAAAACCTTTTAAAACTGTATTAGGAGATTACTTTGACTATAAAGAAATCCTATGAGGAGCAGTGAAACATAAAAGCAGTTGGAATATATGAGACCAGGGTACAAGCCTGAACACAGTCTTATCAAACAATTTTTCATGTTATCAATGCAAATATATCTACTTTATCATCATACTTACCATTTTGAAATAAATAAGGATTTTTGACTTATGAATGAGTGCAGATTTTAAAGGCACAGAGAACTATCACCTCACCCAGAGAGAACCCGAAAAATGGCAAACTTTACTCGGGTTTGCCCTTTAATTCTAAAGGAAAAAAACCCCAAGATTTCAGTTTTACCTAGGACAAAAATAATCTGTTAAAGGAAGCTGCAGGGAAGGGACAAACCCTGTGTCTCGTTTGGAAGGTGGGCTCGGACAATAAAATTACACCAAACGCAGTTTGGAAACACCAAGAAATCAAATCCAGGTTAAGGATTGATTTAACAGTAAAATCTTAATTGATGAGCAGTTAAAAAAAAGGCCACTGTGAACATACCCAGCAGCGAGCCCCGGGCTGGATCTCCAGGAAAACGTCTTCTGGATGCTTCTCCTAAGGACAACATTCCTTCCTCCAGCGAAGGGAATTCTGACAGCTCTTTCCTCTCACAACTCAGGCCAAGCTTTGTCTCTGAGGCAGCAGTTAAACAGCTGGAATCTACTTCTGCTGGAAGCTGGAACCATGGCTCAATTCCCTAAAAACAGACCCAGGGAAAAAAAAAGTGCTCCAGCATCCAGGAAGTTTTATCAGAGGTTATTTCCAAAGGAAATAATGGCTAAGCACCGAAACAACGTAATTATTGATTCTAAGTTGCGTTTCTTATACAAATACTCAGTTTTTAATGTAAAAAAAATTAGTATGATAAACTTATAAAAGCAATAAAGCATCCCAGGGAATGATCAAAGTCCAGCACAATCCCTGTTTGATATCAGAAAGCTCTTCTACATCCGAACGCCACAAAGGTATTTAAAGCCCTTTTTTTTTCCCCACAGCAGAATTTCGCTGTGTGAGCCCCAGTTTTTTCCAAACGCTCAGAAATACAGTTCTGATCAGCTCAGCCCTTCCGAAACCACCCGTGAGCTCACGGAATCCTGAGAGCCATTAAAACATTTGGCAGCACATCCCGCAGACGGAGCGGCCGGGATCGCTGCAGCGTCTCGATCAGGCAGATCAAGCACTCCACGATCATTTCCATCCCATAATTAACCTCCAGCCCCAAGCACGACAAAGCTCAGCGCAAATACCCAGTGAGCAGCCGTTTTCCTACGGATTGCTTCTCCCAGGGAGATCCCACTGGCTGCTGATCCCTGAGTTTCGCTGCTGCTGCTGCGGCTCCAGGATTCCTCCCTCCGGTGCCGGCGTGGGGGAGTCGTGGCAATCGGCTACAAGGAATTAATTTCTGGTTAAAAACATATTATTTCTTTCCCTTTCAATGTGTGTGTGTGTTTATTTACTCATTATGAAATACATAAAAAGCTCAAGTCATCCCCAAAGGCCAAAAATTGGGTCCTCCTCATCCTCGGGCGGTGCCTTAAATGCTATCCAGGCTCCCAAAACTTCGCTTAAAAGGGGCAGCTCCTTTCCCACTTTGGATCCCAAAAATCTGAGCCTGATTTTGGGCACATCAGCCAATCATTTCTGAGGGCCAGGCATTTACTTCTCATTCCCAAATCCACATAAATCCCAAAACACCAAAATGATTCATCCCCTTGATCAAAGTCAGAGTCTGACATTTGTCCTGTGTTCACTTAGTGGTTGTTGGGTTTCTAATATTTATAGGTATATATATTCACTTATTTATATATATTTTAATATATTAGAATAATATAATATTGATTATTTTATTAAAATCATGGTTTTACTTATATCAATGCTATAAATTACATTTTAAAAGCCATCTTATGTAAGTAACTTCAAACAAGCCCAGTTAACTTCTATATTATAATCAAGCAATACTTTGAGGGCAGGAATCAAAGTCAATTTGGATTCCTGCCTGGAAAAGCAGCTGTAACACTATTTTTTTTCCCCCATGAGGTACCAGAGGAAGCTATTCCTGAACTCAAAATGAAATTTCTCCTCTAGAACATCCCATTCCTGAGGTCACAGAGGCTGGAACAGCTTTTGCCAGACAGCACAGCCAGGCAGGTTTATTGGCATTATCCCTGGGAAAACAGGTATTCCAGGAACATAAAAATGCTCCCTGTCACCTCCACCTGCACCAGGAACTATGGACCCACTGCCTGGTGGAATTACGGTGGTCCATGAAGTGGGAATTCACATGTGAGGGGCAGAAGTAAAAGGTCACAGATGGAGAAAAGGATTTCCCAGGATGAAAGAAAGAAGAGCCCAGACCCAAGACCTGTTTTAATGGAAAAGAAACCTTCAAAATTCAGCATTTCAGATTGTTTTCTTTGAATGTGAATATTCCCTCCTAGATTATGTAAACTGGTTGGATTCTCTTTCATCCTTCTGCACTAAAAAGCTGGAAAAGATGGGAATAAAAGCTTCAGATTTTGTAAAATTTATTGCATACTGGAAGCTCAGAAAGGTCAGTTCACTCATTTATTAATGTCATTGTTTTACAAAACGTAACATCTACAAAAAAAAAATTACAGCCACCACAAATTAATTATGCACCTGTTCTGTTCCCAGGAATCCATGGAGTCTGCCATGGAGACACCGGATTTAGAAACTTCAGATGAGGAAAAAACCTCTTGGATTTTGTCTCCCCTGTTCAAGAGACACCTGAACTCCTCCCCTTGCTGTGCTTGGGTTGTCACCTGCAGGAAATTTGGACCTCCCATCTCATTCCCGATTCCCAGGCATCCAAGTTTCCAGGGAAGGACTTATTTTCATCCTTACTAAGTCTGAGCATGGGCTGAGCTTCCGTTGCCAGCTGTTCCACAGCTGCATTTTTTCCACAGCTGCCTTTACTTCCACAACTGCATTATCCACATTTTATCCTCTGAAGAGGGTCAAAAACCATCCACACTCGAGAGACTGAAGTAACAGAATCATGGAATCACTGAGGTTGGAACAGCCCTCCAAGATCTCCGAGTCCCCGCTGTGCCCGATCTCCTCCTTGTCCCCATCCCAGAGCACTGAGTGCCACGTCCAGCCCTTCCCTGGACACCTCCAGGGATGGGGACTCCACCAAAAGAGATCCTTAGGGAAAGAGAAATCACTCTGTGAAGTCAAATACTTCCCCCACAAGCAGGATTCTCCTGCTAGTCCTGAGTTAATTTGTGTTTTCCCAAGCAAAGCCCAAGTTCCAAGTGGCAGCTCCCACCAGAAAAAGGAAACGATCCCTCCTTTCCAAGGGATCTCCTGAGGGAGCAGCTGGAAGGAAGCAAAGAGGCAACAACAGCACATTCTGCTTCGTGATTTCATTTTTAATCCTCATTCCAAAGAGGAATATCCAAGAAATAACACAGTGGCAGGAATGTGCACTGTGTGTACCGGGATACACGTATTTAATGAAGCTGTCGCAAGCAAGAAGTAAAGATTTAGTAAATTAGTGTAATCATCTCCGAGGGCTTCCATGTAACTAAACCCAAATGGAGGAAACTCAACGAGCTTTTTCTTCCTGAAACCCAGCACCTCCAAAGTTCAGTTTTGCTGCTAAATACATAAAAGAGGGGGGGAAAAGACAAAAATAAAGCTGAACAAACCACAGCCACCCCCACACGAGGCAGTGCCAGGGAATTAAAGCAGTTGGAGCCAGCAGCTCCTGTTTGGATCTCTGAAGTGAAATATGAACAAAGCTCGGTTTTGAACTCGTGAAGGTTTGAATATCCAGGTTAGTCCTCCTTTATTCTGCCCCCTCCAGACCACTAAAGTATCCCAGTAAAAATATCACGCAACAGAAGTCAGGAGAAGAAAGGGGAAAAAAAAAGATTTGTAGAGACACAGGGAAGAGAACTCCCAAGATGATTAACTCCAACAATCTGATCTTCCCAAAAGATCAGAGATACTCCATCATTTCTTCCAAACACTTCAGCTCTTTCCTGCTTCCTAAAAAATCAGAGCTACGGGGCCAGATTAATTCAATATAAACCCGTGTTTCAGTTTCCTTATCCATCTGAAAATGCAGCTGCAGAATTAAGAGAGCCCTGGAAAAATAAGCAGTGGAGTTCGGGACCAATTTTTCCAACATTGGGGAGTTTTTAGCCCAAATTAAGGTGCCAAAGTAACAGTGACAGAGGCAGATCCCACCTCGACAACTGCAGGACTTATTTTTCCCTATTTTGCCAAGAACATTCCCAGTTCTGACATCGTTTCCCAGAGCATTTATCACCTCCCCTGCCACAGCTTTATCTACTTATTTTCTAGGTCTCACCATCCATTATTCACAGGATTCATCAGGGAAAATTCTTAATGGGAACAAGGGAAAAAAAAAAAAACCACCCAAACCTGGAATGTCTTCAGAACTTGCTGCATATTTTCCCAGTTCATGCCAAGATCAAAAACCCTTCTGAGGTCACATTATAAACCAACCCCTTTAGCTCCTACAACCCTCACCCTCCCAAAGATGGTAATTAAATGGGTTTGAAATCGATTTTTAATAGTCTCAATATTCAATATTCCCTTAACATTGTATTTCAAGTGGTTTCACAGAATCATTAAGGTCGGAAGAACCCTCCAAGGTCAAGTGCAACCATTAACTGCCAGGTCCACCACTAAACCACATCCCCAAGTGCCACATCCACGTGTTTTTATAACACTTCCAGGGATGGTGATTCCGCCCCTTCCCTGGGCAGCTGTGCCAATGCCTGACAAACCTTTCAGGGAATAAATTATTCCTAAAATCCAGTCTAACCCTCCCCTGGCACAACTTGGGGCTGTTTCCCCTTGTCCTGTCTCCCGTTCCCTGGAAGAAGAGACCTTGTCCAAGGCTCTGGTTTTCATTTGTCCATGAGTTTATGTTCAAACCGCATGTGGTGATAACTCATAAACTATATAATTTATCATAAATAACAGCTAATTCAAGCTTTCCAGGCTTTGTCCCTGGCCTGGGAAGCTTTTGGGAGCAGGAACAGGGAAGGTGTGAGCTCCTCCATGCCCTGTCCCCAGTGCAGTGTGAGCCCTGGGCCACTTGGAGTCACCAGCCCACAGCTGCGGGCAAGGAACGAAGGAACATGGAAAACCAGGAACCCAGTTCCCTGGTAAAACGTGGAATTGGCCACCCTGTCCCTGAAGATTAAAGATATTATTTAGCCAGAACACAGGGAATGTAGGTCAGGTTGCCTCATCCCAACCTGCTCATTTCATGGAGCAATTATCAGCTCGGAATGAAAAACCGAGGAAAAGCAAATGCACTGCGGTGCAAAAGCCCTTCAGAGGCCACACACAAACCCAGAAGTCCCACAAAAATGCAACAGGATTTCATAACAACCCAATAATTTCATTTTTTTACAGCTTTATAGTCCATATCAACCTTGCCTGGTGTGTCAGAACAGAGAGTAAAAAAACCATGAGTCTCATTCAAGCACAGAATAAGGTTTTACATCTCTTTTTTTTGGCTAGAAGCCCAGAACCACACACTGGATGAAAACCATCAGCACTTAAGTCCAGCTACTGAAACGAATAACAAAATTCTCTTGTCTGCAAACAGTCCAGCACCAGAAGTTGATTGGCGAAAATACAAGAAAGATTTCAAAACCATCAGTCAGAGAAATGTAACAACGATTTGGTGCAGTCAGGGCTGAGAAACACTCATTCTTTCGGGATCAGACCCAGCCAGCACAGAGTTAGGAGGGGCAGGTCCTGTGTGACCAACCTGATCTCCTTTTATGACAAGGTGACCCGTCTGGTGCATGAGGGGAAGGTGTGGATGCGTCTGTCTGGACTTCAGCACAGCCTTGGACACCGTCTCCCATGGGATAATCCTGGAAAAGGCTTGGACAGGGGCACTCTGTGCTGGGTTAGGAACTGGCTGATGGCCGGGCCCAGAGAGTGGTGGGGAACGGAGCTGCATCCAGCTGGGATCTGTGGTGTCCCCAGGGATCAGTGCTGGGCCCAGTCCTGTTTAATATCTTTATTGATGATTTAGATGAGGGCATTGGGTTCACCATTAGCAAATTTGCAGATGACACCCAGCTGGGGGGAGTGTTGATCAGCTGGAAGGCAGGAGGGCTCTGCAGAGGGACCTGGACAGACTGGAGAGTTGGGCTGATTCCAATGGGATGAGGTTCAACCAGGCCAAGGGCCGGGTCCTGCCCTTTGGCCACAACAACCCCCGGCAGCCCCACGGGCTGGGCACAGAGTGGGGGGAGAGCAGCCAGGCAGGAAGGGACCTGGGAGTCTGGAGTGACAGGAAGCTGAACAGGAGCCAGAGTGTGCCCAGGTGGCCAAGAGGGCCAAGGGATCCTGGCCTGGCTCAGGAACAGTGTGGCAGCAGGAGCAGGGAAGTGATCCTTGCCCTGGACTCAGCGCTGGTGAGGCCACCCCTCGAGTGCTGTGTCCAGCTCTGGGCCCCTCAGCTCAGGAAGGACATGGAGGGGCTGGAGCAGGGCCAGAGAAGAGCAACGAGGCTGGGGAAGGGACTGGAGCACAATTCCCGTGAGGAGAGGCTGAGGGGGCTCAGCCTGGAGAGGAGGAGGCTCAGGGGAGACCTCATCTCTCTCTCCAGCTCCCTGACAGGAGGGGGGACCTGGGGGGGGTTGGTTTCTTCTCCCAGGCAGCCATCAGTAAGACAAGAGGGCTGGGTCTAAGCTGTGCCAGCGGAGGTTTAGATTAGATATTAGGAAGAAATTCTTCCCAGAGAGAGTGCTCAGCCATTGGAATGGGTTGCCCAGGGAGGGGGTGGAGTCCCTGTCCCTGGAGGTGTTTAAGGTGACACTGGATGTGGCATCAGTGCCATGGGCTGGGAACCACGGCGGGGTTGGATCAAGGGTTGGACTTGATGATCTCAGAGGTCCTTTCCAACCCAGATGATTCTATGATTCTATTTAAGCTGTACCTTGTTTTTATCAGCAAAAAAACCCAGTATTTCCCAGACCCAAACCATTCCCTCCTGGCACAAAGGCACCTCCAACCAGTAGATCAGGTAAATTCTGACCTGGTTTATTTGGTGCAACAATTACTGAGCTTTTGAATCCATGAGAGGTCAGATCTCAAATACTGATCAATAACACAATAAACTGCCAGGGATGTGCTGAAAACATTCCAAGGAAGGTGAAGCTGGATTTTTACACAATATCCACTGACCCTGGACAGCCAGCACATCATTGTGATTTTCTGAAATATTTAAGTTTCCACTGCTGAGTCTGTAACATTAACAGCTTTGTGGAGTGGCCCAAAATAAGTGGGAATTAGGCAATGCTGACCTGCAGCAAGGTTGCCTGGTTTTCCTAGGAAAGAAAGGTGGACAGAATTCCCTGTTCACAGCCAGGGAACAGAAAGTTGATCACTGTAATGCACCTTAATGCCCAAAGGACAAGGTAATCACAGAGCAACTGAGGTTCCCAGGGACCTCTGGAGGTCACCTGGGCCAAGCTCCTGCTAGAAGCAGGACTAACTCCAAGGTGGATCAGGGTGTTCAGGATCATCCCTCCAATTTGTGGCCACTTCCAAGGATTCAGGCTCAACTTCAATGATTCTGTGATTCTGTTAAATGGGATATTAAGGAGAAATTCCTGGCTGTGAGGGTAGGGAGGCCCTGGTACAGGTTGGGCAGAGAAGCTGTGGCTGCCCCTGGATCCATGGAAGTGTCCAAGGGCAGGTTGGAGCAACCTGGGCTAGTGGAAGGTGTCCCTGCCCATGGGTCCTGGCCCAGCACTTCCCCATCCTCATTAAAAGCTGATTTCCTTGTCTCCACTTAGAATTCTTCCTGTTTTCCCACCTCATCACTGCTGCTCATCCCATCACTGTGGGGGGAGCCTTCCTCTGCCTCCTCCAATCCCTGTTCCAGCAGGGAAGCAACACTGCCTCCTCCTTTCCAACCTTCATCCTCCTCCTTTCCACCTTCATCCTCCTCCTCCTCCTCCTTTCCCTTCCTCCTCCTCCTCCCCAGCCCACACACCCCTGAAGCCCCACAGTCCCTGACTGTCCTGGTGGCCTCCACCAGGCACAGGCCACTTTGCTGTCCCCTCCCTTGCCCTGGCACCCCAAAAAAAAAGGGAGAGGATCCAGCTGTGGCCGAGGAGGGAACAAATCTTTCCCCCTTTCATTAATTCACCCTGACTGCTGCAGAGAGGGCACTGCCAGCTCCCCCTGCTCCTGCTGCCCACCAGCAACTCGGGCTCTGCTCTCAGGGGCCACCAGACCCCACTGATGTCCAGGGATTCCATCCCGTGAGGACAAAGACTCCACTTTTCCCACAGCTAAAGCTCAGGAGATTCCTCTGGGAACACGAATCCAGCTGCCAAGGTCCCTCTGGAGGTCCCTGTGCCTCAGGGGTGAGGAGGAACATCCAAATGAACTATTGGCTTATCCCATTTCTTCGCAATTCGAGCGCTTTCTGTTAATTCTCAACTATTTATTTTGGATTTCAAAGAACAGGGGCCTCCAAAAATCATCTGGCCCAAGCTCTCCTGGGAAAGGGAGCCTTGATCAAGCCTCATTTCCAATTAGAACAATTAACACTGTTCCAGCCGCTTCAACAACCCCAATAATCAAAGCCAGTAACTCTCCCCCAAGCACCAACCTCTGCTCTGCTTATTGCAAATTAAATTTAGTTCCACCCAAGGAAGCTTTGCCACTTATTTTCATTCCTGTGCAAAAACCCCTTAAATCCTTGCTGGCCAAATCCCACCTCCAATCTCAGCATTTAACAGTGCTCCTGAATTATTTTATACAATGAAAAGCTCAACTATTTCTTCACATTCTCAGCTTTGGAACACTGAGAAAGCTCTGGGTACCCCCTGATTTATAATTTATTCTATTTTAAAACCATACTTACAATCTGTATCACACAAACTGTAGTTAAGAAAACGCTCATTCCTTTGTCTTCTCCACAAATAAATCACCACTCAAATTTTCCACGTTAAAAGTTTGCCGTTGAAGCTCTTTCTGTTAATTCTCAACTACTTCTTTTGGGTTTCAAAGAACAGGCGCCTCCAAAGATCACCTGGCCCAAGCTCACCTGGGAAAGGGAGCCTTGATCAAGACTAATTTTCAATCAGAACAAGTAAAATTTCCCAGGAATAACGAACACTCCGGAACGAAGCCACCAATTTGCAGCATTTAAGAATGAAAACCAAAAGCTTGATCCTCCCGGATCTGATTTGTAATGTTTACGTTTAAATATTTATGTAACATTTACGTTTACAAAAATTTGTAATATTTATGCAGAATCGAGAACTTGGGTTAAATCATCCTCATCATCAAAAGTAAACCGAAAGTGGAAACAGGCAAAGCGTTTGCACTGATAAAACTTGAAATATTGAAACAGGAAGAAGGTTCTTCTTGGGTTACTCTGCTCCTGCACCCCCTGGACTCAGAGGAGCAGCCAGGGAGGAACAAGCTTGGCTCAGCTCCCACCTGGAATTCCCAGAGCTGAGCTCAGGTTGTCAGAGCAGCACTTAAAACCCCAGAGCAAAACAAACCCGGAGAAGGAAGCAACAGCCTCCAAAAAAAAACAAAAAAAACCCCACAACAGAACCTGACACCCAAAAAGGAGCAAAACATGAGTAAAACAAGCAGCAGGAGGTAAATCCACTGGTTTGTAACATCACACACAGCTTAGAACCACGAAGTTGAAATTTGTCTGTAAAGCAGCACTTAAAGGAACTTCATTTCTATTTCAATATATAAAAGAATAAGCATTAGAGCAAGAACCATCCTGGTATCCTGGGGCAAATTATCCTTCTGCAGGCTTTTGGAAGCTGAATTAAGACTACACTCAATTCCCACGTTCCTTAAAGTCTGACTTGCCTTTAACACACCATATTTATTCCCATGGCCTTTTCCACTCTTTGTTTTTAGCCTTTGTTATTTTCCCTGGTAGGACTGAACCCCTCCCAGTCCACAGCTCTTCCCAGGGAACGTTCCCCCAAGAGCTGATGTGGCACCTACCACCGGTCACCACGTGGCTCTGGTTCCTTCAGAGCTCCGGGATGAAGCTCTGAAATGCTCCTTTGCATTTTGGGTTGTCCTCCCTGCACCTTCCCTGACACAGAACAATGGATGTGACACCCACAAACACCTCCAGCCCCCCAAGTGTCCAACCCGGGCTGTTTGAGGACACAAAGGTACCTCCCAACATTTTGCAACACTCAGAAACCTGTGCAGGTGCCCCCCCAAAGCCCTTTACACCTCTGGAAACCACCCTGAGAACGGCAGGACACAACTCCGGGTACCAGAGAAGCGCAACTCCACGGGAAGGATCTTTCCCAATGCTCTCCCAAGAGGAAAGTGCGGGAAGACACTGATTCCAGGGCGTGGGGGTGGCAGGATGTGATGGGACACGACCCCCAGAGATCTCTCCCCTGTCTCCAGCACCGAGATGAACCACAGCAAAGTGCACAGAGCTGTGTGTGAGCCTTTCCAGGGAATGAGAGGACACTCCAGCTCAGCCTGGAGAAGAAAAAAGCTCCAGGGAGACCTCCAGCACCTTCCACTACTCCAAAACCTTCCAGTGCTTAAAGGGGGCTTATAGAAAAAGGGAAGCAGCAACTTTTTTACACAGGACAAGGCGGAGCACAGTTAAATTTAAAGCAGAGAGATTCAGATTAGATGTTAGGAGGAAATTCTTCCCTGTGAGAGTGGTGGGGGACTGGAATGGAATTCCCAAAGAACTTTTTGGCTGCTGCACTCCTGGAAGTGTCCAGGACCAGGCTGGAGAAACCTGGGATAGCGGAAGGTGTCCCTGCCCACGGCAGGGGGTGGGACTGGATGGGTTTAAGGTCTCTCCAACCTAAACTATTCCATGATTCCAGCCCCTCTGCCCCTGCATTCCCAGAAGGGTCAGTGACCCAGCCGGCAGCACCCACCCCTCCCCGGGGCACGACAGGGCACAAAAGGGAACCCAATAACTGATAATTTAAAGTTATTAAATCGCAACTAGGGTCATACCGGAACGCACACGCCCTTTTCCCAGGAGGGGAGGAGGGTCCACCCTTCTCCCGGGGGACAGTGCAGGGCACGGAAGGCCCCAGCCCGGTCCCAGCCCCACTCGGAGCAGGAGGCGAAGGGCGGGCTCAGCTCACTCGCGTCCCCCCTC
>VZRE01014907.1:50361-63166 GCA_013396775.1 Cephalopterus ornatus | reverse complement strand
AGGGAGGAATTTCTTCCCAGTGTCCCATTTCACAGAATCGCGGAATCGTTTAGGTTGTAAAAGGCCTCTGAGGTCGTTGAGTCCAACCTTTGACCCAACACCGCCTGGTCGCCCAGCACCAGGTCACCTTGTCACCGAGTGCCACATCTGGTCGTCCCTTGGACATCTCCAGGGATGGTGACTCCATCTCCCTGGGCAGCCCCTTCCAATGTCTAATCACCCTTTCTGTGAAGAAATTCTTCCTCATGTCCAATCTAAACCTCCGCTGGTACAGCTTAAGACCATGTCCTCTTGTCCTGTCCCTGCCCTCTGGCAGTGGGAAGCCATTCCCCTTATTCTGTCCCTCCATCCCTTGTCCCCAGTCCCTCTCCAGCTCTCCTGGAGCCCCTTTAGGCCCTGCAAGGGGCTCTCAGCTCTCCCTGGAGCCTTCTCTTCTCCAGCTGAACCCCCCCAGCTCTCCCAGCCTGGCTCCAGAGCAGAGGGGCTCCAGCCCTGGAGCATCTCCGGGGCCTCCTCTGGACTCTCTGCAGCAGCTCCACGTCCTTGTGCTGTTGTTCCCAGGCCTGGAGGCAGCTCTGCAGGGGGGTCTCAGCAGGTGCACACCGAGCGGAAATTCCTGTAAATTAGTGGTTTTCCAAATGAGCTGGGTGGCCGTGACCTTGTCCTGTGACAGGGAACCATTTCCCTTCTCTTCTGTCCCAGCCCACTCACAGAGATCCCTGAATCCCCGAGATTTGGGCCTTGGTGATGGACATCCTTTGAAATCTGGCAGCAGGCATTTTGAGACAGTGCTGTTGTTACCAGGGAATTAAATCGATTTTCCTAGGAGGGAAATCAATTCAGTTCACTCCAAATCTCCACCAGGAGAGATGGTCACTGGTGGACTGTCAGTGACTGTTTTCCCACTCAAGCTGACAAAAGGAGAAGCCTGGAGTTTGGGGAGATGCTCTGCAGCCTGGGCAGGTGGAGAAGTTGAGATGAATCTCTGTATGAACACTTTTAGATCTGGCTGTCGGTGGGATCCCTGCAATCCTCTGTTCCTTCCTGATCCCTGCAGTCCTCCATTGCTTCCCTTCAGGTGCCAGGAGGGAATGAGGAGCTCCACTTACCCCTGGCACAGCCAGAACCTGGTCTAGTGGAAGGTGTCCCTGCTCATGGCAGCGGGTTGGAACAATATGATCTTTAAGGTCCCTTCCAACCCAAATCATTCCATGATCCTGTGATGACACTTTCCCTGAGGCGTTCCCTACAAGCACTTCTTAACATTCCACGTTTCAGCTGGTTGTCAGCAAGGGCAAGGCAGGAATTCCCCCTTAAAATCCCCATTTTTATTTATTTGCTTATTTCATTTACTTCCTCTAAAGCTCCAGGAGCAGGTGACAGCTGAAGCTGGAGCAGCAGAAGATGCAGCTCACTGATCTGACGTGGCACTGACAGTCCTTCCCTCTTGGATCAAGAACTGTGGAGGAGGGAGAGGAATCTCCAGGGTCATCGACTGCAGCTCCACGAGCCCTGTTTTACAGACAGAACCCCCTTTAATCTTTCATAAAGTTATTGAGCTCCATCTCAAAGGCAATTAAGCCTTTCTGGTGTGGGTATCAGCAATATATCCAGCTGTCCACATGGATATAGCTCCAGACTGCCCAGTTGTATCAGACCATAAATAACTGCGCCGGTTTTTATTCTCTGCTAATAGCTAAGCTGAATTAGACTGAAAAATAAAGGTGCCTCCATCACATTTCCTGCCTCCTGAGTTATTTATTCTGCTTGGAGCATTTCTCTGCCATGTATCCGACGTAACATCTCCCAAAAGGCAGAGTCTGCGTTGGTTCCGTGGTGATTTGGGTGTTATTTTTCAGCACTGGATGTATCCGAACGCTCGAGGACGTCAAGGCAAACATTCCTTAAAATAATTAAAATGCTGACAGGGAAATGCAGCTCGATATCCAAACCCATCTCCTGTTACAAATGCAATTAAATTTGTTGGTCTCAGCCTTCCCTAGTCCTCGTTTCACCACATCCCTAAAAATCAGCACCTGGTGATTTACGAGCGAGGCTTGAGAAAATAGTGAGTGGATGAGGTGCTGGGTGAGGAAAAGGCAGAAATAAAAGAGTAAATCCCACTGAAAGGAGCAGCAATTCCATGCCTGCTTTCCCTGGAAGTACAAGGAGCAGCCTGCTTGCTTTCAGTGCCATCTTCCACTAATCCAAGGGAGAGCAGGAGCTCAAATAACAGATCCAAATGTCATCGGTGAGGAAACTTGCCATTTGCTTTTCTCGGCTGCGAGTGACTGAAGGGCTCCTCTTGTCACACAGTCCCGAAATTCTGTCATTCCCTTTATTTTTAGCAGAGCAATTCGCAGGCAGGGAGGGGAGGAGGACGGCTTTGCTGCCTGTTTATCGCTTACACATCTCACAGGAAGCTGTTCACGTTCCTTATTAATTTTCTAACAATATCCAGAGACTTACTCAGGCCGAGATGTAATGATGTGCTAAAAGCCTCTCCAAGAAAATGTCACTTGAAATGAAAAATTGGAGAGGAATTTTTAAAAAGGGCCAATTGCTGGGGCAGATTTTCGGAGAAAGGTGGACCTGCTTCCCCCAAAATTCTGGGAACCCCGAGGGCTTTTGGAGGTGAACTATAAGGTATTGAAATATAGGATTGATTAATGTGCTAATTGCAGAGGAGAAGATAAAGTACAGGTGTTCCTGTAGGTGACTGCAGATATCTTGGAAAAAATGAATATTTAAACATCGGGTCGTGGATGGTGCCGATGACGTGTTAATTGCCAAGTTTTCGACGACGTGGGAATTCTTTCTATCTTGGATCCACGTGACAGAGGACTCTGGATGTGAGCTCAGTGGAAGTGATTAATAACAGAGATATCCAGAACTGTGAATGTTACAAGCCTTTAATTAATAGGCTGTGTCCCTCCTCACGCCTGATGGGACCAGGCAGCCTGAGAGGACAAACAGTGACAAGGTCACAAAATCCTGGAATGCTTTGGGTTGGAAGGGACCTTAAACACCAGCCAGTTCCCACCCCCTGCCTTGGGCACGGACACCTTCCACTACCCCAGGTTGCTCCAGACCTCACCCAAAAGCTGGCTTTGAACACTTCCAGGGATTGGGGCATCCACAACCTCTCTGGGCAGCCTGTTCCAGATCTAACTGAGTTTCCAGGCTGTTGGATTTATATGCACTAAGGTAGTTGGAAACTCATAATTGTTGGGAATCTGATCCACAGGATTCTTCAGCTGTTCTGGAAAATAAACCTCAGCTGTTTTAGTTTGTGCATTTCAATGTCAGGCAACTCAAGGACACCTGACTAAGCTTTTCCTTCCTGGTTTGTGATGGAAAAAAATGATGTGGTTTAATGGGAGAGATCCAGGTAATCTCTACACAGTCTCAGTTTAAAAAAAAAAAAAAAGAGGGGAAAAAAAGCAAGGAAGTGAAGATAAAATGTGTCGGTGGGCAGAGGGGTGGGCAGCAAGGAGTGAGAAAGTGCTGATACGCCAGAAGAGTGATTAGGCAGGTGAGTCAATTAGTGAGGGACAGTGGGAGTGCTCTGCTAAAACAGGAGCTGGAATGTGTGCTATTAGTGCAAGGGAAGGAGTTCAGACTGTGGCTGCAGGACATGAAACCAGGAATTAGGATAACGACGATAATAACGAGGTAGAGCTCCCGAGCAGAGCGCAGGCAACCGGGGAATCGGAGCTGCTCGGGGAAAACGGGAATAAATGTGTGAATGGGGAGGGTGTGCCGTGGTTTACCAGGATGGAATGGATGGAACAGAACCAGTGTGGGAAGGAGGACAAGCTGGAAACAAGTTTTGCTCCCTGCTGGCTGCTGTGGCACTGAAAATGCTCCATGATTGCTGGAATCCTGTCGGAGAAAACAGGAGGTTTATTAGCTGATTCTGGCTAAATCAGATTGAGGGATAAACAGATTCGGGGCTTAAGGGCTGTTTCTGATCAGAAAGGAGAAAAAGCAGGATTAAACCCAGAAAACGGTTTAATGGGATTGAAGTGATCTGAGGAACTCAGGCTCAGCATCCCTCCACCAAACCTCAGGCACCTAATTGGGATATTTAAATTGAAATGGCGGCTGCCTCACAGCCCATAGTGACAGATAGGAACATGGAATGGTTTGGGTTGGAAAAGACCTTAAAAACCACCCAGCCCACCCCCTTCCACTAGCCCAGGTTGCTCCAAGCCCCATCCAGCCTGGTCTTGGACACTTCCAGGGATGGGGCAGCCACAGCTCCTCTGGGCAACCTGTGCCAGGGCCTCACCACCCCCAGGGTAAAAAATAACCCAGGCCCCCACTCTCTGAGGGGATGGATTTCCTTCCAGTGACCCCAGAAGGAAAACCAAACACCTACTTTAAGTACTCTGGAGGATGCCCGAAATTAGGCTCAATAGACCCTCAAGAACGCCTGGAATTTCTTCCGGTCGATGGTGCTTTGGTTGTTTAAAATTTTATTCCATACACAGTGACGAAAACCCTGCCTTGAAAAGCTCTGGATCCCGGTGGAAAACAAGCTCAAGGAGGTTACTGGGAAAAAACAGGGAGCCCAAGAGGACTTGTCACCAAATAAATGGGTTTTTTTAGGGGTCAGGATGCAGTTTGGAGCGGGAAAGTGCCATTTGGGATGAGAAAAGGAACTCCAGTGCCTTCCTGGGTGATGCTGAGCCCTGATTTCGGGCAAAAGGAGAACATCTGGGAGAACCTTTCTCCAGTGAGCCCAAGTGGGCTGATCCCTGCTCCCAAAGTGTGCCGGGTGCGACATCCCCGTGGACAGACAGCGCAGCTCCTGCAGCTACCTCAGGCACAGCTTCAGGACTGGTGTCTTGACTCACATCTTATGCAATCCTTCTCCTCCCCAGGAAGCCAGAAAGAACCTATTAAATCTGCCCACACAGCGTCTCTAATGCCTGAGCTGAAAGTGGCAGGGAATTATGATGGATATATGGAGCCCTTCCCCAGGTTTTCGGGCGGATGGGGGGAAAGTTCCTTCAGAAAAAAATGTACCGCTCGTTACGGATTTTCCAGCTGTGATAATGTTTGAAGGTCTTTCTTTAATTAAAGCAGAGGTTTACAACTGAACATTTCTGGTAGGAGTCTGTAGGGAGTAGCCTTTGAATTGGTAAATCAGCTGCCTTGAATAAACCACTTGTCAGGCTTAAAAACACTGCGTTCCTTGAGCTCTGTGCTAAGTTTAAACAGGAAAATAAGTGAATTTAGTGGTGATAAGAAATGACAAACTGGCAGTGCTGGAAACTGGAGGTTTTCTTTCACCCTCAGGTGCAGAGCAGCTCCTGCAGAACATTTTCTGTCTGTGCCATCTCTTCAACTGCTGCTGCTCTGACAATGGAATTGTTTGTGCTCCTTCATTCCTTGCTTCCTGTGCTGCACAGGGTTCCAGAGACGCATTCCTCTGATTTACTGGGAGGGTGGGGAGACCCCTCTGCTCTGGAGCCAGGCTGGGAGAGCTGGGGGGGTTCAGCTGGAGAAGAGAAGGCTCCAGGGAGAGCTGAGAGCCCCTTGCAGGGCCTAAAGGGGCTCCAGGAGAGCTGGAGAGGGACTGAGGACAAGGGATGGAGGGACAGCACACAGGGAATGGCTTCCTACTGCCAGAGGGCAGGGATAGATGGGATATTGGGAAGGAATTCCTGGCTGTGAGGGTGGGGAGACCATAACCCAAGTTGACCAGAGAAGCTGTGGCTGCCCCTGGATCCCTGGAAGTGTCCAAGGCCAGGTTGGAGCAACCTGGGCTAGTGGAAGGTGTCCCTGCCCATGGCAGGGGGAGTAGGACCTCGATGGTGTTTAAAGTCTCTTCCAACTCCAACCATTCCATGATTTTATAATTGTACTGGTGGCTTTTAGGCACTTCAGACCTCATTGTGCCAGGACTACCTGTTCCTTCGGGCTGATCTCCAAATCTCCAGCAGCATCAGGGCTCTGAGACTGTGCCTGTGGAAGCCTAGGCATCTGGTTTATGCCTGAAATGTTGAGAAGTCTTAAGTTTTCGATGTCTTCTTCAACTGCAGACTCACAAGTCTGCCCATCACACCAGTGCCCTCGTGCCTTGGCATTCAGGGTATCTGAATTACAGGTCAAGTTGACCTGATAGGTGTCTTAAACCTGAGTTTACATTTTTAAACTGAGTTTCCTATGTCTGCACTGTGTGTTTAAACCCTCTACAATGCAGGATGGGATCCAGTTGCCAAAAATTAGCACCTCATTTAGCCTGAGGCATTTCCAAATCTTCCAGGAGTTAATGGGGCAGAAGTCCTTCATTGTCCTGCAATAGCAATTTTTAGTGATTCCTCAGGCATTAAACTCCTGAAATATGGGAATCTACTGTAGGATCAGTAGAATCACTCCTACAATTCACCAGGATCAACTCTTGTTGCCCAGCCACAGACATCCAGAGCCACCTGAGATGTAGCAGAGTGCCCAAGGCATCCATCCGGAGCCAGTAAATCCAACACCAGACCGATGGGAGACCTGTGCCCTTATGGAAATGGAGATGTGATACCTCTGGCATCTCAAGTGGCACTTGGTGACTCTGTGTGGGCAACAGAACTGAGCCTCAGACTTTAATTGACCCTAAAGGGAGCTCGGACACCTCATTCAGATGCAGGTCAGGTGTTCCCACGCTCACCTGCTCTTGTTTCAGGAGCTCCGGTCTCGTACATGCAACTTCTTTTTGTGCCAGATACTCGGTGTTTGCGACATGTTTTCCCTGACTGTGATTTCTGAAGCGACCTGCTCTCTTTCCTCATTGACCAGAAACCCACAGTCAGTTTCTCCGTGATGTCCAGATGACCAGGATTAATGAATTCCGTGCTCAGCCACCTCACCTCTGCCTTGTGCCCACTCATCATCCTCTTCCGCCTCCTGCTCCTCTGCCCTTCTCCCGGGTTGCCCAGTCTCAGCTAATCCCTGAACCCAGCCCTGTGCCCAGGGTGCAGAGGATTTGGGGTGGATTATCAAAACTGGAATTCAACAGCACAGACTAATCGGAGCCCTGGTGTGTGAGCTCCCTTTGTAGTCTGTGGGGGAAAATCTGACTCTTTTAGGACATGAGTCAGCTGATCTGTTTTAGGTCTCTATTTTAGGAGGAGATGAAGCAAGTCCTCAAATTTTCTGTTCTTCTGTGTCAGCTTTAAAGGTGACTTGCTCAAATGGAGGTATCTGAGCTCTGAAAGTCTATCTTTGGTCTGATGAATGGCAGCAATGAAGGAAAAGGGTGACTTCATCCATTACAAATTCCTTCTTTGGATGGATTCACTCAAGTTCTACCTGGTTAGTACACTGTTCACTCCTTGAGGTTCCCTGTCTTCTTTGCTCTGCCTCTTTCCAAGGAGAGGATCTTGCCTAATATTCCCAGGAATTCATGGTCAGCGTGTGTTGGGGCCCTTCCCTGCCTCCTGAGCTTCCCTGCCCTCCACCTGCCTTTCATTCTTCTCCTCTGTGGTCACCAGTGTAGGATTTTCTTGATCATCTCCACACTTATCTCAAATATCTCACTCTGCCTCCTTTGCACTCACTTTTATGCCGTTCCCTGCTCTACCCTCACACCCTCATCCCACTCATTTCTCCTCATAATCCACTTTAGGTTCTCTCATGTCCCAAAACCTCCACTCTGAAGGCCATTTGATACCTCCATTCCTGCCCAACCTTGACTCTCTCTCCAGCTTTAAGGTCACTGACCACACTGAACCCTTTAAGATTGGAAGGGATTTGATGGATCCAAATGGATCAGATTGCTCAGGACTTTGTCCAGTGTAGTCCTGAATATCTCCGAGGATGCACATACCAAGCCTATCTTGGATTCTTCCAGTGTCCATCCCTTTCAATACCCAAGAAACGGTCATTCCAGAGTCCCTCATGGAAGTTAAATGAATAAAATGTTAATAAATTAAATCTCAAAACCAATGGTTCATCCTCATCTTCCCTGACCCATAGAGCACTTCCAGAAGTCATACTGATCTTGGAATCTTGTCCTCCTCTGGAATCTTCCTATTTTTCCAGTGGCTCCTTCGATGGGGAGTTTGGAGGATATTTCTCTCTCCTTTGTGAGGTGGATGAGAGGCTGGAGATGCCCCAGCCCAGACCTCCCCATGCCCTGGGCTGAACCCCCAGCTTGGGCAGCAGGGCAGGGGGGGATTCTGCCCCTCTGCCCCCTCAGGTGAGACCCCCCTGCAGAGCTGCCTCCAGCCCTGGGAACAACAGCACAAGGACGTGGAGCTGCTGCAGAGAGTCCAGAGGAGGCCCCGGAGATGCTCCAGGGCTGGAGCCCCTCTGCTCTGGAGCCAGGCTGGGAGAGCTGGGGGGGTTCAGCTGGAGAAGAGAAGGCTCCAGGGAGAGCTGAGAGCCCCTTGCAGGGCCTAAAGGGGCTCCAGGAGAGCTGGAGAGGGACTGGGGACAAGGGAATGGCTTCCCACTGCCAGAGGGCAGGGATAGGTGGGATATTGGGAAGGAATTGCTGGCTGTGAGGGTGGGGAGGCCCTGGCACAGGTCGGGCAAAGAAGCTGTGGCTGCCCCTGGATCCCTGGAAGTGTCCAAGGCCAGGCTGGACGGGGCGTGGAGCAACCTGGGCTAGTGGAAGGTGTCCCTGCCCATGGCAGGAGGTTGGTGCAAGATGATCTTTAATATCCCTTCCAACCCAAACCATTCCGTGATTCCACATCACACCAGGACACGCTCCCTGCCGGCAGCGCCAGCCCCCGGTCCCTCGGTGCTGGAGTACAAACCAGCACCTTCACACCCTTTCCCAGGCCATTCCCTGCTTTTTGCTGTGATTCCTGCAAAAAGCTGCCCAGCAGCCTCCTGGGGGGCTGAGCTGCCTTCCCGTCACGCTGGCTGACATTGGATCATTGTTTTCTTGCTTTCCTCCATCTGTCTGATTCCATCTGTTCTTTCTTGCCGTATCCTCAGACCTTTGCGAGACACAGACTGTCCTTTTTATTCCTGTGTCCTTTTTATTCCTGTGCCCTAGCGTGTGAGCAGGGCTAAAAGACACTCTAATGATAAATATTCAATGAAATAAACCGGGGTTTTATATAGTTTATAAATAAATAATAGTTCCTTTTATTGGATTCACGGAAATGTTGTCTTGGCCTTCGTCTCTCACGAGAAAGAAGAGAAGCCTTGAATTTGTACAAGACTTGACCTCCCCAAACCCTCCTTGGGGGAAACAAGTGCCTACCTCAGTTTTAACCATCTGATCATCCCTAAATTACTGGAGTTATAATTATAAACCCCCAAAGTAAGACTAATAACATGCCACTGCAGCTCATTTTCAGACTTGGCTGAGAAAAGGCTGTAACCAGACTGAGCGATTTTCATTTAGGCAAATTAAGGATTTAAATTTAGCCTGGTAACTCAAATCCCACGAATCATAAACCATCGCCCCATGTTCACTGCACCATCATTTTCTTATTATTTCATGGTTTCTGACCAGTCAAAAACCATCATCCCAGTATTAGTCATGCACTGGAGGTCTGGGAACTTGTAATACTTTACATTGTGTTTCTTTCTTACTTCATGGAAAAAGGGTTTTTTTTTTTTGTTGCTTTACTATTAAAGTACAGTACAGTCCTATTTTGGGATATAAAGCCTTAAAATTGGCTGGGTTTTTATACTTTGTAAAAATAAGAGACCTGCGTGAGAAACTATTCAAATGCTCATTCTTCAGTTTAATACCCAGTACCCGAAGCAGTAAAAGATTTTGCTCTTAATCATATTAATGAAGTTGATTATTTTAGGAATGCAGGCTGCCAAGCAGGTTCTCTATTTTAGACTGTAACAGCATCATAAATTAACACAGCAATTAAAAGAAAACGTGTGGCAAATAACAAATATATGAAGGTGGGATGGTTTGGCAGGGCGAGAATGGCATCGAAGCAAGAGAGACCCAGGAATGTATTTTATAGGATCCCAGTTGTCCCAGTTGGTCATTCCCAGTGCAGACAAGGAGGAAATGGGATTTCCTTGCACAAAGATTAGAATGATGTTATCAGGAGATGTTTTCTCTATGGGCTCCTTTTTTTTCGTCTTGAAGTGGGAATGATTTTGAACTAAAGGGGAAGGTTTAGATGGGATATTGGGAAGGAATTCCAGGCTGGGAGGGTGGAGAGGCCCTGGCACAAGTTGCCCAGAGAAGCTGTGGCTACCCCTGGATCCCTGGAAGTGTCCAAGGCCAGGTTGGAGCAACCTGGGCTAGTGGAAGGTGTCCCTTCCCATGGCAGGGGATGGAACTGGATGATCTTTAAGGTCCCTCCCAACCCAATCCATTCTAGAATCCTCTGATTTTATAACATATTCCCCAGAGACTTTTGCAGTTCTGGATACAGATTCACTCCACAGAAATCTAATGATAATAAGATATATTTATATCTTGTGATTATAAAAGCCCCAGGCAGAAACAAATTGCCAAGCACTGTCCAGGGGGAGGAGGGAGATTTTTGATGTACAGAGTTACCCACCAAAGACTGAGACAAGAATTAACTTCCAAAAGCGCCCTGTGGTGCAGAAGGTCATCCCCTCGGGGGCTTTGGCTGTGGGAAAACTCATGTGAAGTTTTGCTTCACCACTGACCTACTGGAAGTACCTTTTCTGTGAGAAACAAACTCCCACTGTGAGAGCAGTTTGAGCTCTTCCTAATTATAAAATTACGGAATGGTTTGGGTTGGAAGGGACCTTCAAGATCATCCAGTTCCACCCCCTGCCATGGGCAGGGACACTTTCCACTATCCCAGGCTGCTCCAACCTGACCTTGGACACTTCTAGGGATCCAGTGGCAACCACAGCTCCTCTGGACAACCTGTGCCAGGGCCTCCCCACCCTCACAGGGAAGAATCTCATTGTAATATCTGCCCTCCTTCAGTTCATCCTCCCAATCATCCTCACGAATTCTGCCCCCAGCTCCTCTTTTTGACAGGTCACAGGTGCATTGGAGACATCAGGTTCTCCTGGAGGATGGAACAGAGCACAAGGACTCGGAGCCTCACCTTGTGCTGTTTTCCAGTCATACTTACACCTGACTTGAAGGTAACACCAATCACAGAATCCCAGAATATCCTGAGCTGGAAGGGACCCACAAGGACCATCCAGTCCAACCCTCAGCCCTGCACAGGCCCAGCCCCAAGAGTCCCCCCTGTGCCCCAGAGGATCATCCAAACCCTCCTGGAGCTCTGGCAGCCTTGGGGCTGTGCCCACTGCCCTGGGGAGCCTGGTCAGTGCCCAACCACCCTCTGGGGGAAGAACCTTTTCCTAATATCCAACCTAAACCTCCCCATTCCCTGGGTGCTGTCCCTGGTCCCCCCAGAGCAGAGCTCAGTCCTGCCCCTCCTCTGCCCCTCCCGAGGAAGTTGCAGATCAGCAGCTCTCATGAAAGGACATTTATATGATAGTGCCATTAACTTCTTGAGAAGATAAGTGAGAAAATTACCCTTCCCCATCCCAGCAGTTTGCCAGTTCTGGTGGAGAACAATTCCTGCTGGGGAATTGTGAATGTTTCCCATTGGCAGGTTCCCTCCTGCCAGCCCACAGTGAGGGTGGCAGCCGCTCGCTCTGCCTCTGCTGGGAGCCAGTCTGGGTGAGGGAAACGATATTCAGGGCCCCAACCAGCATCAGTCCTAAAGGACTTGTGCCCATTTCAACCCACGGATGGATTCCTGGTGAGTTTTCCAACACGGAAAGTCTTCCCTGCCTGGGAAGAGCTCGTTTACTCATCCGTGCCATCGAGAGCCATCCGGTGATGCAACGTTCCACGTAGACAGTGTTAGAGCTGCCAGCCCAGAGCTGAGGGGTGACAAAAGAGAGATGAGAGGAAAGGAAAGGGAAGGCAAGGCAGGATGATTGATAAAAATATAATTCCGCTGATAATTCCATCTGTCAGACTAATAAGCCGCTCGTAATGTTTTTTTTAATAGTAATAACTCCTGCTTACATAACAGCTCCGAAATGTGCCTTCTTAAGGAGCTCGGAAGTATTAATTAAAGCCCAAAACAGCCATGGGAGGCGGATGGGAATCCACAGTGAATATCACTGTCATCACTCCCTCATTCCACAGGCAGGGAAGTTGGCAGAGCTGGCTCCAGGCTCTGCAGCGCTGCAGGGAAAGTTCAGTTTGCTCCGACGAGTTCCTTCTCATAGAATGCAGAGACACAGGTGTGGAGTAAGGCCGGATGAGTGGGAAGGAGGGTTTGGGTCATTCCTTGCCAGCACAGCTTCGGTCAGACTTCAGACCCAGAAGTTCCTGGGGGGACACTTGGCTCTCCTGAGCAGCTTGGGCAGAGCTGTGGTCACTCCGTGATCACAGAATCACAGAATCATAGAATCATCTGGGTTGGAAAGGACCTCTGAGATCATCAAGTCCAACCCCGCCGTGGTTCCCAGCCCATGGCACTGATGCCACATCCAGTCCCACCTTAAACACCTCCAGGGACAGGGCCTCCACCCCCTCCCTGGGCAGCCCATTCCAATGGCTGAGCACTCTCTCTGGAAAGAATTTCTTCCTAATATCTAGTCTAAACCTCCCCTGGCACAGCTTAGACCCAGCCCTCTTGTCTTACTGATGGCTGCCTGGGAGAAGAGACCAACCCCCCCAAGGCTCCCCCCTCCTGTCAGGGAGCTGGAGAGAGTGATGAGGTCTCCCCTGAGCCTCCTCTTCTCCAGGCTGAGCCCCCTCAGCCTCTCCTCACGGGAATTGTGCTCCAGTCCCTTCCCCAGCCTCGTTGCTCTTCTCTGGCCCTGCTCCAGCCCCTCCATGTCCTTCCTGAGCTGAGGG
>VZRE01014907.1:35036-50183 GCA_013396775.1 Cephalopterus ornatus | reverse complement strand
ACTCCCAGGTCCCTTCCTGCCTGGCTGCTCTCCCCCCACTCTGTGCCCAGCCCATGGGGCTGCTGGGGCTTGTTGTGGCCAAAGTGCAGGACCCGGCCCTTGGCCTGGTTGAACCTCATCCCACTGGAATCAGCCCAACTCTCCAGTCTGTCCAGGTCCCTCTGCAGAGCCCTCCTGCCTTACAGCTGATCAACACTCCCCCCCAGCTTGGTGTCATCTGCAAATTTGCTAATGGTGGACTCAATGCCCTCATCTAAATCATCAATAAAGATATTAAACAGGACTGGGCCCAGCACTGATCCCTGGGGACACCACAGGTCCCAGCTGGATGCAGCTCCGTTCCCCACCACTCTCTGGGCCTGGCCATCAGCCAGTTCCTAACCCAGCACAGAGTGCCCCTGTCCAAGCCTTTTCCAGGATTATCCCATGGGAGACGGTGTCCAAGGCTGTGCTGAAGTCCAGACAGACGCATCCACACCTTCCCCTCATGCACCACCTGAGCCGATCAGGTGTATGTGACACCACAGACATGGAGCCTGTTTACATCAGCACAGACTCAGCTACTTATTTTTAAACCCCCAGCAAGTTGTAATTGTCCCCTGCAGCTGCTGTTTGCTGAACCAAAAGCGTGTTTTTTCTCAGGTTTGAGGCAGCTATTTTTAGTTGCAAAGACAAAAATGCCAACCCTTTGGAGGGGTCACACATCCAGTGGTGTCAGCTCCTCATTTTCATCCCTGAAAGCCCGGCAGGGACTCAAGGCATTGTCCATCCCCACCTGTTGACCCTCACTCCCCTGGTGAATCACTTTGTGATGCTGCCTCAACCTTTTCCTGCTCTCCCCCGCTCCTTTCAATATATAGAAACAAATCTAAAATGGGGATTTGATTTTAAAAGTGCATTTTCTTCCCTTTCATGCCTGTTCCAGGCTGGTATTTCACACACACACACGTTGTCAGAGCCTGCTGCCAGCAAGGTGTGATGTGGACTTTTGTCTGCGAGGTCGTTCCGAGTGTGGGGGTTATGACTCAACACCTGAGAGGTGTTAGAGATCCATCCTAATTCCTTGGGCTATCTCAGGCTTCTGTGAGCGTGGCTCCCTTGGAAACAAGGCTTAGGTGGCTGTGCATCCATCCATCCTCATTTTAAAGGAATAAATGTTCATTTCTCTCATCTTAGAGGAATAAAGTGAGAGCCACTGAGCAGCTTGAACCACAGGGCAACGAAGACGAGGAAGAGTCTGGAGGGGAAGCTGCAGGAGGGACAGCTGAGGGCACTTGGATTGTCCAGCCTGGAGAAGAGGAGACTGAGGGGAGACCTCATTGGGGTCTTCAATACCCTCACGGGGGGCAGCTCTGATCTCTGGTCTGTGTGACAGTGACAGCACCCAGGGAAGGGCTGGAGCTGTGCCAGGGCAGGGTCAGGTTGGATCTCAGGAGAAGGTTCTTCCCCCAGAGGGTGGTTGGGCACTGCCCAGGCTCCCCAGGGCAGTGGGCACAGCCCCAAGGCTGCCAGAGCTCCAGAGGGGTTTGGACAACACCCTCAGGGACAGGGTGGGATTGTTGGAGTGTCTGTGCAGGGCCAGGAGTTGGACTGGATGATCCTTGTGGGTCCCTTCCAATGTCCTATGATTTTATGACCCAAATGTTGTGAAAGTCCCAAGACAGGAAGGATTCTTGTGGAGTCAGTTCATTAGAGCCTTACAAGACATCAGGGACCCAACCAGGAGTCACAGCTGTGTAGGACATCAGCCCTCACTGCCCACCTTGTTCACTTGGCCCATCAGCCTTGCCCTCCACTCCATCCCATCCACGACCTGCCTGGACTGACACTGCTCTCACCTTCCAGACTATTCCTTATCTGAGAAGTTGCCCTTTCCACCTCCATCTCCTTCTCAGCTCCTCTTCCATCCCATTACCCTTTTCCCTATTTGGTTTTCCTTTCCCCTGGACATGCCCACGATGTGCCACCACCACCATCTTCATCTTTCCCAGTGACTGCCGCTTCCCTTTTGCCAACTGAATCACTTGGGCTGGTTCAGCACAACGGACACACATCATTATCCTTGGACACAGAGTTGGATGAAGGAACTGTGTCCCCTCAGGTTGCTTTTCCCGTTGTGATTTTTGACTACAGGGGAAAAAAAATAATACAGTGGCCTCTGTGCTGTGGGTGTTTTCAGTGATTTTATCAATGGTGTTTCTGTATCCTTCCATCTGGGAATCAAGATGCCCTTGGCTTAGCTGTTTGTTGTCCACTCTACCAAGATTTTAGAAGCTCCGTTGAAAAGACCCAAGTACGGGATTTTCTACAGCAAAACAAAGCCGTGGCTGAGCACAGGTCTCCAGAAGACCCTGGAATGCCACTGCCTTGGGAACAGAAGTCACCTGCTTTTTGGATTCTTTTGCTGCTGAAATGGAGTTCAGCCACAAAGGCCACAGTATCCCTGGATTTGGCCTTGGAGCAGGGCAGGGACCAAGGAAGTGAGAGGCAAAATTCCACGCAGTGCAGACAAGTGGGAGGTGAACTTCAGGGAATCATGGAATGGTTTGGATTGGAATGCACCCTAAAGACCATCCAGTTTCAACTCCCTGCCATGGGCAGGGACACCTTCCACGAGACCAGGTTGCTCCAAGCCCTGTCCAACCTGGCCTGTGACACTTCCAGGGATCCAGGGGCAGCCACAGCTTCTCTGGGCAACCTGTGCCAGGGTCTCCCCACCCTCCCAGCCAGGAATTCCTTCCCCGTATCCCATCTGACCCTGCCCTCTGGCAGTGGGAAGCCATTCCCTGTGTCCTGTCCCTCCATCCCTTGTCCCAGGTCCTTCTCCAGCTCTCCTGGAGCTCCTTTAGGCGTGGGAAAGGCCCAGTCTTGCTGATCGAGCAGCCAAATATTTAAAATGAAGTTTATTCCGTGGATGCAAACCTAAATTGCTGTACGTGGCACAGACAGTCAGCTGCTGCTTCCTCTTGCTCCAGCTGCTCTGTTCATTGAGGAATCCTGGCTTTTCCCTTTTCCAACACCTCCTTTCAGTCGCTCAGAGCTTTTGCCAAACTGGAATTGTTCGGGCAAGAATTTTCTGGGACAAATGTCTCTCTCCAGCTGAGATCAAGCTGCAGGTAAAGCAGTTCTGTAGTTTTTCAGGAATGAGGAGAGGAGGGGAAAAAAAAATGTTGTTTCAGCAGATTAGATAATGGAATGTTATAAAATCTGTAGATACCTATCCCAGGAAAATCCACCTGGGCGTGCTTAGGGAAACAGCTTGGAAAAATCTGGTTATTTCCTTGTGTTCACCTGGTCTGGTGGAAGGTGTCCCTGCCCATGGGCTTGGAATGAGATGGGATTTAAGGTCCCTTCCAAACCATTCCATGATTCTGTGATTTGAGGCAAGTTTCAGGCATGTTCTGTGAACGTGGATGAGTCTCTCAGCTCCTGACCACGAGCGTGTGCTCTGCTGCCTCCAGGACACAATTTGGAAATGTGGGAGCTCAAGGCAAATTTCTTGGCCAGGGCCAAGAGCTGACACGGATCCCGGGAAGCTTTTGTCCCACATGCTTCCTAATTTTCATTCCAAATTATCCTGACAAAACAAGAATTTGGGGCGATGTAGTTGAGGATGTCCCTGTTCATTGCAGGGGGACTGGGCAACCTTGAAAGGTCCCTTCCAACCCAAACCATCCCATTATTCTCTAATATTGAAAATATAATGATTTTATGATATTGGAAGCATAACGAAGTATAACGAATCTGTAATAAGGAGAATACAGTGATTCTATAACATTGGAAGTAAAATGATTCTATAAGAACGAAAATTCTATAAGAATGAAAATTCTGTAGGAATGAAAGTAAAATTATTCTATAACAACAAAAATACAGTTATTACATAATAACAAAAATGCATTGATTCTATAATATTGAAAATAAAATTATTCTAGAATAGTGAAAATACAATTATTCTGTAATAATGAAAATGCATTGATTCTATAATAATGAGAATACTGTCATTCTGTAATAATGAAAATACATTGACTCTGTAGTCATGAAAATGAAATGATTCTGTAGTCATGAAAAGCAAATCCAGATGTTTTGGCGAAGACCACGATGGGAATTTGAACATCCCTGGGATGTTGAAGCCTCAGCTTTCCGTCTTCCCTGGAAGAGTAACTCAACACCAGCCAATTCCATGAGTCAGCTCCTCGGTGAGAGTCAATCTGTTGGCTCCAGGGACTGGCTTGGCCCTGATGATTCGGTGGAATTGGAAGTGGAATGCCGGGTTTTCATGAACTTGGACATGACAAAGGGGAGGTGAGACCCGGCAGCAGAGAACAAACATTCCAGGCTCAGGACGAAGCCTGACATTTGCAAACCGGCCTGGCATTTATGGAACACAGCAGAGAAGCATCAGGTATTATTCATCCCCTCGTTCCATGAACTGCAGAGGAGGCTGGAGCGAGGAGAGCTTGGAATCACCGAAGGGAAGGAGGAGAAAGTGCCGAATCACCCCCTCTGATGTAACACCGTCAAAGCGCAAAAGCCACAGCAGCGACAGCAAAGTGTGACCTCGTTTCGTCTCCTGGAAAAACACAGGCGTGTTTCGTCCTTGGAAATCTTCGAGCTTCCAGTGCTTCGTGTGTTTTTAGAGCTTTTGCTAGCCGTGTTTGAATTGGAAGCCTAAAAAGAGGGGGAAACAAGAGGAAAATGCCATGTGGAAGTAAAAATAGAAAGCATTCCATGTTCTGTACCAAAACTGGCTGTTTCAGAGCTAAGAGTAAATATCTGTGATCGTTTTCAGACCCTGGATATTCCCAGGAGAGATCAGGAAATCCAGAAAATGGGTATTTCCTGAGAAATCAACTTTATTTTTTTCACTGGGAAAAGAAGAAAAGAGGGTTCAGAGCAATCAGACATTAAAGAGACCAAACTGTACATGGCATCAAATGTCTCTGTGTGTGTAAAGTTGGAGTCAGGGCAGAGTCACAGAATCCTGGAATTGTTTGGGTTGGAATGGACCTTGAAGATCATCCCATTCCAACTCCCTGCCAGATCCCCCATCCCCCCCGCTGGACAGGGAATTTGCACCTCACAGTCCCTTTAAAACACTTCTCAAGCATTAATGAATTTAATCTCACAATGTTCCTCTCTACCAGGTCCTGACCTGCTGGGACAGGGATGCTCCCAGCAATTAAACATTGGATTTGGAGCTCAGATGTGCTGTAGGAAAAGCTGATGGTTCCAGGTGGCAATTCAAAGGGCCAAAATATGCAACGGGATTCACTGGATAATTTTTTTTATCACAGGATCCTGATATCCCCCTCAACTCCTCAGTCAGAGCTCCCTGCAGCTCCGTGTCCTTCCCGGTGCTCCCAGGCTTGGGGATAAACAGAAGCAGAAGGAAAGGTCAGTGCATGGCCAGGATTCACCTGGATAAAGGGCTGGGATGGAGCCAGAGAG
This sequence comes from Cephalopterus ornatus, assembly GCA_013396775.1. NCBI lineage: Eukaryota > Metazoa > Chordata > Aves > Passeriformes > Cotingidae > Cephalopterus > Cephalopterus ornatus. The sequence continues at coordinate 44,735 of VZRE01014907.1, read as the reverse complement.
TGGGAGAGCCTCAGGATTTCCAGAGGGTTTCCCAATTAAAATATAACCTCTGCCTGGAGCAGAGGTACAGTCTAACCCAGATTCTGGGAATCACAGCAGCCAGGGATGAGTGTGAGCAGTGCCTGGAGACCTGCAAGCAGAAAGCATTAAAAATAAAAGGAAATAATTTTTTTCTATATATATATATACACAAATCTACAAATGTGGGGAGTCACCTTTGTGTTCCCTGAGCACTTTGTGGTCACAGCTCCGACTGAATCCTCATCCCTGGGTATTTTTCCTGGCTGGAAAGGAAGGAAATGTTTGTTTTTCACAGAAGAAAAACACATTGATTTGGTGATTTTTCCTGGGCAGAGTTTTAAAGGGCCAGCCCTGAAAGGGGTGATCAAGCATTAGAAATGTCTCCTCTCAGGAGCATCGCTTTTTATTTTTATTTATCCGTTGCCCTATAATTCCTTGAAGCAGATCCAGCTCCTCCTGCTTATTTTTAGTTGTGAACTGGAGCGGTGAAGGAGAAATCACTGTGAGCTGAGCCTGTGCCTATCACCCCTGGTGTCACAGCACCAGAGACGCTCTGGCCATCCCCTGCCTTGCATCCAGCAGTGTCTCCAGTGTTTGCATCCCGCTTTCCTTAAAGAAAAAAAAAAAAAAAAACGGGAAAAGAGAGCTCAAATGAGGAAGTTTTCAGCCTCAACAGGCTCCAGCCATCGTTAAATCAGCGTCAGGTTCCCTTCTCGGGGGTTTCTATGGAGACATTGCACTGTCCTGGCGGGCTCTTTGTGCCTCAGCCAGTTATATTTATGTGTGTTTGTCACAGAGCCGGGTTCGGCCAAGCCCTGCCCTGTCCATGTGCAGTAACACGGGATTCCCGCTGCATCCCTCGGGCAAGAGCTCCAGACACGGAGCAAAAAGACAGTGATGCTGTTTTCTACTCAGTCTTGTAGGGTTTATTTAGTTCTTTGCAGCTCTCGGCCAAGCCTTCTGCAAAGAGAGTCCTGGAAGCGCAGCTGGATGGAAACCTGCCTCTGTCCCAGGGTCCGAGGTGGAGCGGCTGAGGGAGCTGGGGGGGCTCAGCCTGGAGAAAAGGAGGCTCAGGGGGGACCTTCTGGCTCTACAAGTCCCTGACAGGAGGGGGGAGCCGGAGGGGGGTCGGGCTCTGCTCCCAGGGAACAAGGGACAGGAGGAGAGGGAACGGCCTCAGGCTGTGCCAGGGGAGGGGCAGGTTGGATATGAGGGAACATTCCTTCATGGAAAGGGTTGTCCAGCCCTGGCACAGCTGCCCAGGGCAGTGGTGGAGTCCCCATCCCTGGAGGGATTTAAAAGCTCTGTGACAGGGACAGGAGCCAGGGAAGGGCTGGAGCTGTGTCAGGGCAGGGGCAGGTTGGATCTCAGGAGAAGGTTCTTCCCCCAGAGGGTGGTTGGGCACTGACCAGGCTCCCCAGGGCAGTGGGCACAGCCCCAAGGCTGCCAGAGCTCCAGGAGGGTTTGGATGATCCTCTGGGGCACAGGGGGGGACTCTTGGGGCTGGGCCTGTGCAGGGCTGAGGGTTGGACTGGATGGGCCTTGGGGGTCCCTTCCAGCTCAGGATATTCCATGATTCTATGATAAGTGTCCAAGGCCAGGTTGGACGGGGCTTGGAGCAACCTGGGATAGCGGAAGATGTCCCTGCCCCTAGCAGGGGGTAGAACAAGATGAGCTTTAAGGTCCCTTCCAACCCAAACCATTCCATGATTCCATGATATTCCCTCAGTACATCCTTCCAGGTTCTGGCAACCTGTAGCAATTGGCTACAAAATACAGATTAAGTCATTTTAAAGAGTAGGTAAAATCAGCATTTTTCCATGGTATTTCAGAGTGAAAAATGCACTCTGGCATATCCATTTTAGAGTGAGACTTTTCCCATTTTTACCTGGCTTGGCAGCCGGATTCCTGGGAGTGAGATGGCAAATTCTGCTCCTCTCAGAGCTGAGCCATGGTAATAGATATAATTTGTATTCATTTACGCACCACACTGGATTTAATAGTTTTCCTAATTACATCCCGAGCTACCAAAGCAGTTAATTTGAAGTTCCACGAATTTCCATCCACTTCCAACCTTTGCCATGAATATCATTGAGCTTTATTAACATAATGAATCCTAAAAAAAAAAAAGGACTGGTATAATTTCACTCCTGGATTTTGGAGATGAGTCGAGATCACGACACTGCAACGACAGGCAATAAATGAGGATGGAGGAGATGGATTTGCCTTCCTTGGCAGCCTTTAAATTTACTTGGGAGGAGGAATTGATGGCACAGAAAGCTGAGTTTGGAGGCTGATGGTTTTATTGCAAGGAGAGGAGAGTTAATAAATCTTCATGCTGCTCTGATTAATGATTCTGGAGAGAGTTTCTCCACAGTCTTGGAAGCTTTCCTGAGAAGGAGCAATGAGCTGGTCAAGGGAGCAAGTAACAGTCACAAATGAAAAGCTGTTGGATGAATTCATCTCCGAGCGGGCACCGGGCCGGGTGTGTCCCCCTCTTTGCACTCAGGAGGGTTGGTTTGCACCACCGGACACAAAAACATGGAATCGCTCCATTGTTTAGGTTGGAAAAGCCCCCTGAGATCATGAGTCCAACCCTTCCCCCAAGGCCACCACTGACACATGGCCCCAAGGGTCACATCCATATGTTAAATCCCTCCAGGGATGGGGACTCCACCCCTGCCGTTCCATGAGGACATTTTCCTGATATCCAACTAAACCTCCCCTGGCACAGCCTGAGGTTGTTCCCTCTCCTCCTGTCCCTTGTTCCCTGGGAGCAGAGCCCGACCCCCCCCCGGCTCCCCCCTCCTGTCAGGGAGTTGCAGAGCCACAAGGTCCCCCCTGAGCCTCCTTTTCTCCAGGCTGAGCCCCCCCAGCTCCCTCAGCCGCTCCTGCTGCTCCAGCCCCTTCCCAGCTCCGTTCCCTTCCCTGCACACCTCCAGCCCCTCAATGTCTCTCCTGTCTGAGGGTCCCAGAACTGCCCCAGGGCTGGAGGTGCCCCAGCAGGGCCAGCACAAGGGGACAATCCATGCCCTGGGGCTGGGACACACTATTTTTGATACAAACCAGGTGCCCTTGGCCCTGGGATCACATCCAGCCCCTGTCACCAGCACCTCCAGGTCCTTTCCTCCTTTCCAGCCACTCTTCCCAAGCCCAGAGCTCTGCAAGGGGTGTTGTGACCCACGTGCAGCTTCCTTGAGTATCTCAAGGAATCCCCCTGCCCATTCCCAGAGTCTGCCCCAGTTCCCAGCACTCCCTGTGGGCACTGGAAAACCCAGATCTCCAAACTATCCCGGTGCCTGGGAAGGGAGGGATGGGTGGAGGAAAAGCAGCCAGGAGGCTTTCTTCCTTTCCTGGGGCAAGGAAACACCCTCCTCCCTCTTCCAGCTGACCTTTTCTCACCTGCCCTTCTCTAAAGGGATTTTATTGCAATGGATTGTTAATGAGCGCCTTTATCTGATTGCAAGGCTCTCTCTCAGGTTGATGTTTGCATCCCATTTGGGACACGTGTCCCCAACACACCTCCCTGTCCCTGACACACCTTGGCATCCCATCACACCTCCCTGAGCACTTGGAAAGCCTCTGCTTGCCCTAAAAAAACCTGCCCAGGCTGTGGGACCACATCCAGCTGAGCAAAAGGGGCCTGGAGAAGACAAACAACCCTCTTGGTTTGAATCTGTGATGGGAATTAGGGTGTCCTGCAGCTAATTAGGAGCCTAACGATGCTCAGGGCTCATTTGGGAGCTTCATCTCCCATTCAACACCCCCCCAGAAAACTAAAAATTAAATGCTTCCCTTCCAGCTTTTTCTAAATAAAAACAGTGCAACAATTTGGTTTGAAACGTGCTTTGTTTAAAAATATACATGAGGTTTGTTTAGAGGTGATTAAAACCAGCATGAGAATGAGGGGAGGAAAACTTACTTGGGGCTCAGTGAATCATTCCATTCAAACTGGAAAGCTGAGGAATGTTTGCAGCTTCCCAGTCGCTACATGAAGGCAGAGAGACTCTCGGGGGGTAAAAAAAGGGGACTTTAGAAAGAAATGGAGAAATTTGTCCCCTCCTGCTTTATTTCTTTATTATTGAGAGCCTTGGCCTGAGCTCAGTTCATCCTCCTGCCCCTTAAACATGTGAAAAAAACTCCACACGCTAAAAATATTGTGATTAGAATGTGTGAGGAAGGAGAGAATAGAAACTCCTGCTCTCTACCAACTGCTCCCAGAGCTGCCAGAATTAGCACTTGGTTGGGGTTTATTATTTGGGGGGCAGGGGAGGAGATGATTTCTGCCTCTTGCCTATTTTTAGGGCAGCGCTTTGGCAGAGTGCTCTGCCATCCCTGTAGGCAGTGGCTGTGATTCCTGAACTGTAGGGAGCAGCCAAATTTGAGGGATTCGACCCCAAAGCTCAGCTGTTTGAATCCCAGGATCACGGAATGTGCTGAGTTGGAAGGAATCCACAAGGATCACCCAGTCCAACCCTTAGCCCTGCACAGGCCCATCTCCAGGAGTCACACCACGTGCCTGGGGATACCAAATTGATTTGGAATAAAGGAAGGATGCAGGAGAAGCCATCCATGAATTTTCGGGGTGGGCAGAGCTGAGCACTCGGAGAAAATAGCGACGTGCAGCAACATAAAACCAGGAGGGAGATTCCATCCTCCCTGACCTGCCACCGTGCCCAGGCTCTGAAATTCCAGCCAGCAATTCCTCCCCTCGTGCCTGGTAATTAAAAATAAAAAAGCCCCCTTTGGCAGGCGTTTCACGTGCTGCTTAAATCTGCTGAGGCTGCCCGAACATTCCCGAGGGAAGATGTTCCTCCGTAAGGATCCGCGGAGCATCCCGAGTCCATCCCGGGGCAGGGAGGTGGTGCTGAGCTCCTGCTCCACCTCTCCAGGTTGTCTCCTCTGCCATGGGAACATCCTCTCTGTGGCACCAGGAATGGGAAGGCAGGGAGACAGCGCCGCTGGGCGAGTGCCAGTTTCCATGGAAATGCCGAGCGATGCGTTCTGGAAGTTTTCCTGGAAGGGGAGATGGGTGGAGGGATGGGAGAGGGGGGATGGAGGGCAAAGAGATGAGATCCAGACTGAAAGAGGACAGGGTTAGCTGGGATATTGAGAAGGAATTCCTGGCTGGGAGGGTGGGGAGGCCCTGGCACAGGTTGCCCAGAGAAGCTGTGGCTGCCCCATCCCTGGAAAAGCTCAAGTCCAGATGGAATTGGGCTTGGAGCAGGCAGAAGGTTGTCTCTGCCCATGGCAGGGGGTGGATTGAGATGATCCTTAAGGTCCCTTCCAACCCAAACCCTTCCATGATTCCATGATCCAGTGGGTGGGCTGTGACCCATCAGTGTTCTCTCTCCAGTGCCCATTCCAGGGGGAATCACTGCGGAGTCAGGAAGATGGGAGCCATGGAAGGTAATTCCAGGGGTTACGTGGAGCACAGGGAAGTACCAGCAGCTGGAGCTGCCCCTTTGGGTGCACACCCCTGTCCCTGCCCCTCACACCATGAGGGGAAGCAGCCACCCTTCCCAGGGGGATTCCTGTAAAATTCCCCATTCCATTTGCAGCTCAGCCCTGCCTGCAAAGCAAACCTGAGCAACAGCCAAAAAATCCAAGGGAGATGGAAAAATCCACAGGAGATGGAAGTGCTGGGAAGGTGAGAAGTGGGGATGTTGTGTTTTCCTCAGCTTCCAGGTTCAGAAACCACTTTGGAATTCAAGAAGCATCTTCTTGAATATTGACGATCGGCGGCTCGGAGTCAAGGGAACCACTTTCTCTTCCATGAAAAAGGCCCTTGGAAGGGGTTGGTGCTGCCAGCAGGGAATTTCCCAGCTTTACCCATCCCCACAGAGAGGTTTGGATCACCAGGAGCAGGGAATTCATCACCTGGTGTGAGCAGCCAACACACTGATCACACACACCCCCATCGCTCGGAGGCTCTTCCCAAACCAGCCAGGATGGAAACATTGGGCACATTCCAAGCACATGGAAAGAGAGGATTCTTTACCTAAAACTTACATCATCTCCCAGCACAGGGGTTGGTAAAGGTTCATAGAGGAATCAGTGGAAAAATCCACTGAGGAATGTGAAATGTAGGGCATCAGGTCGGCTGCAGGAGGATCCACGTGATCCGTGAATATCTGGAACGTGGAGAAGACACGTGGGAATTACACTTTTCCCCAGTTATCTGCCGACTTTGGGCACACAGCCCCAAGCCTGGCTGCCAAAGGAGTGTTGCCATGAACCAACCCTCAGCCCATCCCTTTGGAAAAATGAATTCCAAGCTCCCATCAGTGCTGCCCATCTCTGCCCTTGCCCTTGCCTGGGGCCGCCTGCTCTTCCCTGCCTGCATTTTCCAGTGGGAAAAGTGCTCCCTAGACCTTGCTGCAGCTTCTCCCTGGCTTGTGGCAAGGCAAGGCAGGAGGAGGAGGATGATCTGCCTCCTTTCCATGACAGCTGCTCCCTTAAACAGGGCTGTGAGTCCTGGAAGCATCCAACCCCCTGCCAAAACCAAGCCAAGACCTCAGAGGTGAAAACCAGGGGAGAAATGGGACAGAGCCAAGAATCATGGCTTGTTTTCCATGCTGGAACCCCAACTGGGAGCACAGACTGGGAAACCGGATGGGAAGGAAGGCTGGTGAGCCACTGCAGGGGATTTACTGGGGTGGTCAGGAGGAAGGTGACCCCTGGGAGCGAGCTGGCCCTGGCTCTGTGGAGGAATCGGGGTGGATCAGCAGGAGCCAGCGAGGAGCTCGCCAAGCAAGGAATCTTGGAGGTGGGCAAGAGAGCAGGGGTGGTGACTTGTGCCAGCCAGCTCCAGATGGCAGGGGACTGGAGGAGCCCTGGGCTCTACAGAGCTGTGCCCTGCCAGGAAGCTCAGAGACATCTCCAGGCTCCCAACAGCAAACCCAGGCCTTGCTTCGGGGTGGTTTTTGCTGCCCCAAGGATCCTCCGAGTCCCAGGAGCCCGAAGTCCTCCTGCTTGGGTGACCCTTTGCTGGAGATGCCCCTCGGACACTCAGGGCTGTCCCAGGGTTTTCCAAACTGCTCCTAAATACCTCCAGCGAAGCTTCCTGCAGATCTCAGGGATCAGAGAGAGAGAGAAAGGACCCAAAATCAGGGCAGAGCTGAGCCCTGAAACCCCTCCAGGGTGTCCCATGTGGGGCAGGGGGAGGGACTTGGATCCTGCAGGGATTTCCTCCCTGTGTTTTCCTGATGGCACGTTTCACCCCAGGAAGGTTATCCCGCCTCCTTGCCGGCCAAGTGCCCCTTCTGGGAAGGGAAAAGCGGCGCCAGCCCCTGCTCCCAGAGCTTGGCTTTGGCCATGGTCACATGGGATACCATTACCTCATGCGTGGTGTCACCTCCAGCACAGCCACACTCCTCCCATGGAATGTGCCATCCTAGAGGGTCACTTTAAACTGTTTTGTTGGGGGTTTTTAATATAAAAAGGTCTCTATTTATCTCAAGATATATATAAATTAAAACATCCATCCAGAGGAAGAGGGGACATCAGACAGGAGCTTCACAGCCACCCCTGCAGAGCCTGTGACACTCTCCTGAGGGTTTATAAACCTCACAATAATTGTTTGATTTTCTTATCCGGGGGAGCTGAAATATCACCAGTATTTTAGGATCAGCTCTGAGGATGGGCAGAGGTTTGCAAGGGCTGCCTCTGACCTGTGGTGGTGGCAGGGGAACCTTCCCATGGTGGGGTATAAAAGGTGGGACAGTTTTTTCCACCTCTGGGAGGAAAGGAGAGCTGCTCGCTTAAGCTGCTTGTCCTGGCAGCCGTTTTCCCAGGGATGATCCAGGCTCCAGCTCAGAGACTGGAGGCTCTAAACATCCCAAATTCTGACATCCCAGACAAAATGTGGCCCAGCCAAATAAAACCAGAGCGGCCAAGGTCGGGGGGTCCTTGGAGCAGCCAAGGAGAGGTGAAGAAGAGAGTAAAGACCCCCCAGGTCCAGCCCCTGGTTGTATCCCAGGATCCAGCAGATCCCCTCAGCAGCAGGTTGGGGTTGTGTTCAGTAGCCACAGGTGGAATATTTTGAGCCTGTTCATCACCTTGTTCCCCAGGATGTCCTGAAGTGCCGAATTCCAGGTTCACTGAGCACTTCAGGATCAGCTGTTGCCTTTGGTTTGCCTGAAACCCACGTTCTGGCCACTGCACTGGGCTCTCCTCATCTCCCAAGAGGGAGAAACTGGCTCCCACTCACCATTTCCTCACCCTGATGATTTCCTGGATCTCTCCATCCCCTCTTTCATTCCCAACCTGAACCTTCCAGCTCATTCCCCGACAATTCCCTGAATCACCGGCCGGGTTTGCAGCTTCCTTGCCCCTCTTTGCCAACGCTCTGGGTGCGTTTGGCAGAGGCAGCGGCGTGTCCCCAGCGCGGGGAAGCTCTGCCAGACACAGCTCCGAGTGCTTTGCCCAAGGTAAGGCCATGAGTCATCCCTGGAGCCGGGAATAGCTCCGGAGCAGGGCCCCTCTTCACCTGCTGCTCCCCGGGGCCATGGGTGTGGGCACTGAGGAACATCCCCAGCACATCTGGCCTTCCAGCAAGGGCTAAAACAACTGGAGGCAGGGAAAACACACAGCCGGGGAGGCCAGGGAGAGGTCTACTGCTTTTTTAGCCCCTTTGCATCCCACAGCTCTCTCTGTTCCGAGGTCACTTCCTCATCATCCACTTTGAGCTGCGAACGGTGGGTTTGTGGCTCTAAAGATTTTTATAGATGTATTTTATAGTGGGGTTCAAACCCAGCAGCAAAAATTCCCAGAGAAAACCTCCTCCTCCTCCACATCCAAACTGCCCGTGCTGGATGCTGGTGCTGATCCACTCCCCAGAGCATCTCTGTTTATCCAGGATCAGCTTCCAATCCACGCTGGAAATTTGGAAACCTCCAAACAACCAAGCAGGGAAAGCAACACCCTCCAGCTTTGCTTCGTGCAGAGGCTTCACCCCCCGGCAGCGCTTGGGGGAGCCGGGAGGATGCTCAGGGGGTGTGGAAGCGCTGCCAGGATCTCTCCTAATCCCCGCTTGTGTTGAGCCCGCTCTTCAAACATCCCCCTTGGAGCCGGTGGGATTTGCGTATGGATCTGCCCTCTCCCGGCCCAAATCCGTGCCTGGGTGCGAGCCATGAACTGGGATGACTGAATCCCGGCGAGGGAGGGAGCTGGACGAAGCCGTTGCCTTCTCTTTTTGGCCACTCTCTCCATCGCAGGAGGAGCCGGCATCCAAATCCCGGCTCCAAATCCCGGCATCCACCTCCTGGCTCCCAATCCCAGCGACCGCGAAATGCCAGCGAGAAAGTCTTGCAAAATCGGGCAGGGAAAGGAGGGGAGGGAAGAGAGGGGGGGGAAGAAAGAAAACCGGCACCTTTCACTCTTCTAGAAGGAACAAGAGCAACAAAAGGCGTTCACGGGGAAAAAAAAAATAGCAGAGGGCGAATAAGAACCTTGGGGAGATGTAAATCTGGGAGAACGGAAACCCACGGTGGGAGGGGAGCCAACGCTGCGGAGCAAGGGCCAGAGCCGGGGGGATGTCCTGCATCTCCCCCGCCTTTCCCAAAAAAAATTGTGGGAGCCGCAGGGGCAAAGCTGAACCTGGAGGGAGGCAAAGGTTTGGTGCACAGGGTCGTTCTTGCGCACCCGTGTGGGGCTGGGGGGGATGCAGGGGGTGAT
>VZRE01014907.1:9796-25728 GCA_013396775.1 Cephalopterus ornatus | reverse complement strand
TGACACCCCCCCAGAGAATCCCCGGATCCCCCACCTCCATCCCAGAGCCCTCCCCCGGCCATGCCCCAGCGGAGCCGCCACCCCACCTCCCGGGGCTGCCGATCGCGCCCCGCGTTGCCCGTGTCCCTCCGTGCCGCGCCATGAGCGCCGGGGCGCCGCGCTGAGGGATGGCCTCGCTGGACCTGCCGTACCGGTGCCCGCGGTGCGGGGAGCACAAGCGCTTCCGCAGCCTGTCCTCGCTGCGGGCGCACCTGGAGTACAACCACACCTATGAGACCCTCTACGTCCTCTCCAAGACCAACAGCATCTGTGATGCCGCCGTCTTCCCGCTGGCGGCCGATGGGGCGCTGCTGGCGCCGGCGGCGCGCCGGGACTACTTTGAGAGCACCTCCTTCCAAGGCAAGGACCAGCGCTTCTCCTGCGACCTGGTGCCCGCCGAGGAGCTGGAGCCAGCGCCGTCCTCCTCGCCCTCGCCCCGCTACGTCCACGAGATCGAGATCCCGCTGACGGAGATCTTCACCCGCGGCAAGGCCGTGGCGCCGGCGCCGGCGCCGCCAGCCACGATGGACGCGGCCTACGAGGAGGGGCTGGCGCGGCTGAAGATCCGCGCCTTCGAGAAGCTGGAGGTGGACAAGCGGCTGGAGAAGCTGACGGAGGAGGTGGAGCAGAAGATCGCCTCGCAGGTGGGCCGGCTCCAGGTGGAGCTGGACCGCAAGAGCTCGGAGCTGGAGAAGGCCAAGCAGGAGAGCCTGCGGCTGAGCCGGGAGAAGCAGGAGTTGGAGGACCGGGCGTCGGAGCTGTCGCGCCAGGTGGACGTCAGCGTGGAGATGTTGGCCTCCCTCAAGCAGGACCTGGTGCAGAAGGAGCAGGAGCTCACCCGCAAGCAACAGTGAGTCCTTTGCCCCCCCTTCCCCGGCTGCAGCGTGGGGGGAAATCGGTGCCTGGCGGTGAATCCCAGGGTAACTGTGGATGTCCTATCCCTGGAGGTGCTCAGGGCCAGGCTGGATGCAGCTCTGAGCAACCTGGTCTAGTGCAAGGTGTCCCTACCCATAGAACGGGATAGTCTTTAAAGGCCCTGTTCAACCCAAACCATTCTGTGGTTCTGTGAGTGCTGAGGAGCCCAACATGGACACCAAACCCTCAGACCAAGCGCTCAGGCACAGTTCCCTTGGCAATGCCCATCAGCATCAGCCCTCATCAGGTTTTACGTCTTCTCCCACATGGTCAGTGTCCACAAAGTCCTCAGCCCCTCCACGAGTGAGTCCAGCCTGGATCACATCGTGCCAGACCTTGTCCCGGAGCCACCAGCGCTCCCAGGACACGGCCAGGCTGGAGATCACAGAATCATGGAATGGTTTGGGTTGGAAGGGACCTTAAATCCCACCTTAGTTCCAACCCCCTGCCATGGGCAGGGACACCTCCCCCTAGATGCACGTGGCCATCCTGCTGCCCTGCCAAGAAACGTGGTGGGGGCTGTGGTGCTGCAGCCCATCTCTAGTCCCAGAGAATGCCCCCCCAAACCCAGGGCTGGCTCATCCCCTCTGGCTCCACAGCCCAATTGTCCATCCCTGTCCAACCTGAGCATCCCATCGACCTATCCCATGCTCATAAACGTGAGAGGGGCCACCTTGGCCATGCCAAATTCAGGGGGTCTCTCCCAGAAGGAGGGTGGGACAGGTCAGGTGTGTGTGACCTCCATTTGCTGGCAGGACCATGGCCCTGCCATCCTCATTTTCATCCCATATCCCCCCGCCAACACTCACTTCCCACCCCAATACTGCTCCCAGTTTTCCCTCCAGCCAAGCATTGGGTCATTTTGTTGCCCCAGCAAACTAGACCTTGTTCCTCAGGAGTTTCTTGTCAAATCCCAAGGCCATCACGGGGTCCAGAAAGTGAGTGAGGAGCAGGTTAGGGAGGGACAGTCATGGCTGTGCTGGGCTGGGAGCACTGGTGGGATTCCTCGAGGATTTATCTTCATCCCCACCACCCTCAGCACGTTTGTTTAATGATTTTGACTCCAAAATAATGACTGTGGCTCAGAAAGAGGGATCACAGAACGTGGCGGGGCGGGATGGTCCTGTGACCTGGGGTGAGGATGGAATGATCTTGGGGCTGGATAAGGACAACACCTCTTGGTTTGGGGGCATGTGGGGGGTTTTGGGGGGCTGCCATCAGCTGCCTCGTGGGTGTTGTCCAGGGGCATTTTGGGGATATGTGGTGATGGACTGAGGGACACCATTCCATCCGGAGCAGAGCCTGGAGACATGCAGACAGGGTAAACAGAGGATGACCAATGGGTCAAATGTGTCTTGGTCGGTCCACGGTGGAGCCTGGACATGGTGGCCACCTAACAATCTGGGTTTGTGCCCCAAAGCAACCTCCTGGATCTCCCTTTCTTCAGGGAAAGCCTCCTGGCCCTCCACTGTCCCCATCAGACCCCAAAACTCCTCCACGCAGAGGGCCAAAATCTCTTGCCGGGTTGCAGAGAGAGCATGGGAAGAGCTGATGGTCAGAGATGGTTTTCTCCCAGACGTGGCGAAGTCCTCAGAAATCATTTTCAGTGCCAAAAACATTCTGGGGACACTTCCCAGCCCTGCGAGTTCTGACACATCACAAAACCCTTGTCCCCACGGGAGACTTTTTGCTCCCGGGCTCCGTTTGCTTTGCCATGGGTGTTTTTCCACCCAGTCCACGGGAATGAGAGAGAAGCAGGTGATAACCATCAGCATCACCTTACACCTTGCTGCCCATTTGCCTTCCAAATCTCCGGAGGCCCCTCGCTGGGAGCCTTCCCAGGGCATCAACAGGAGCTCCAAGGCTCAGCCTGCAACTGGCAGGTTTGGGGGGGGTGGCAATTAAATGGTGATTAAGCGGTAATTAAATGGTAATTAATGGCTAGCAATGGGAATTATGTTGCTAAGGGCTGTCCCTTCCTTTTCCTTTGGGCTTCTGAGCAGACTGGTGTGCCCGGGTTTGCATGGTCAGGGGTGCAGGGTTGGGTGTGCATGGGCAGGTGTCCAAGGGCAGGTTCCTGTGGTCAGGTGGGTGTTTAGGGTTGGGTGTGATGGTTGGGGGTGTGGTCAGGTGTCCAAGGTCAGGTTTCTGTGGTCAGGTGGGTGTCCAGGGCTGGGTGTTCATGGCTGGGGGTGTGATCAGGTTCCTGTGGTCAGGTTCCTGTGGTCAGGTTTCTGTGGTCAGGGTTGGGTGTTCATGGCTGGGTGTGTGGTCAGGTGTCCAAGATTCAGGTGTGCATGGTCAGACGTGCCCAAGACAGACGTGCAAAGCTGTGTCTGTGCACCTTTGGGGTTCCTGGCTGCTGAGGGAAGATGTGAGGTGGTTGTGCCCGTGTGTGTGTGTGCGCACCATGTGCGCCATCAACCATACTCGTGTGTTTGGTGTCAGGGTGTGTGTGACCAGCTGTACCTGTGCCGGGGAGGTGTGTGCTCATGGAATGGCTTGGGTTGGAAGGGACCTTAAAGACCATCTTGTTCCAACCCCTGCCATGGGCAGGGACACCTTCCACTAGCCCAGGTTGCTCCAACCTGGCCTTGGACACTTCCAGGGATCCAGGGGCAGCCACAGCCGCTCTGGGCAACCTGTGCCGGTGCCTCCCCATCCTCTGTGTGTCTGTGCCCGTGTCGGGGTGTGCGCTGGGTCTGTGTTTCCCTGGTGTGTGTGGTGCCCTCGTGGGTGTGCAGGACAGCTCTGGGTGTGTGTACCCGGGTGTGTGTACCTGCTGCCCCCCCACCAGAGCTGGCCACATTTTGGGATGAAACCAGCCCAACTGCAGGCTTAGAGAACCTGCTAATTAATATGTTAATGAGGGAGCCAGGGCTCTGCATCCACAGGGCTTAACGAGGTACAGGCCTGAGGGGGTTTAGGGAAGTCAGGCTTCTCCTAAGATCTTTCCTAAGTCTGCCCCAAAGGAGGCAGGATATCACCTCCATCCTCCTCCATCATCCCGCTGCACCATCATCCTCCTCCTCCCTCTGCTCCATCAAGCTCAGGAGCCTCATTCCAGTCCTGGAAGTGATACAGAAGGTGCTGGGGATGTCACCTCTCCCCAAAACAAGCATCCCTTGTTCCTGCTCTGCCCCAAACCACCCCAGGAGCCACTTGGGCTGGCACAGACCCAGACCAGGCTGATGACAGAACAACTCAGATGCACACGAGCATCCTTGACCCCCAGCCCAGCTCGGAGGTGCTCACCAGGGATGGGTGGGGAAGGACTAGGGTATCACCCACTGGTCCCTCCACGCAGGGAGGTGCTGCAGATCGACCAGTTCCTGAAGGAAACGGCGGCGCGCGAGGCCAACGCCAAGGTCCGGCTCCAGCACTTCATCGAGGAGCTGCTGGACCGGGCGGATCGGGCCGAGAAGCAGCTCCAGATCATCAGCAGCAGCTGTGGGACCACCCCGAACGGCAGCCTGGGACGCTGCGGGACCCCCGGGGCCAAGGCCATCTGCCGACCGGTACCGCCGCGGGCACAGGCACGGGCACCCAGCGGCGTCGGGAATGCACCCACCAGGCTCCTCTGGGGGCTGCCAAGGGCGGAGCAGGGAGGTGTAGGGACCCCCTTCTCATTCCCTTGGGGAAATGGATAATTCTGGGGCAAGGTGGGGGATCCCAAAGATCCCAAAGAGAAGATGCTTCTCGGTGGGTCTGTGTTTCCGTGGCGACATTGGAGATGCTCTTCCGCATCCCGCTGGGTATGGGCCTCACCCCACAACACAGCTGGCACTGGGTGGGTTTTTGGGGTCATCCCTTCGGGGTGCACCACCCACATGTTGGGGTTTGCCACGTTGGCTCCTCTTGTCCCATCTCCCTACAGAGAGACCGGCACCCAGGTCCGTGCGTGGCCGTGCACGGTCCGTACGGCGTGTCCAACCAGCGCTCCTCCTCCAGCACCGGGTGAGTCCCCACCCCTGCTGCCTCTCTGGGATTTTCATGGGACACAGGCTTCCGTTTGCAGGTTGCCTGTGTGGCTTTAAATTAGGATTTAAACACCTCAGTGCTGAACATTCTAACTTAAGGGGTATCTTTGTGCACACGTTGCTAACAACGTGAAATTTCCACACAGCACCTATTCCAGGGATAAAGATCCTTATAGAGAAGGTGAGGGGAGGTGACGTTCGGTCTTCCAAACATTCGTTAACCGCTGCTGAACTTGGTGTAATTTTGAAAAATAAAAAAAGATGCCAGTGAGTGCATGGAGGGAATTTTGCAGTTGCAAGAACCCATTGGTGGGTTTATTTCCACAATGGGAACGCAGGACGTACGACGGGAAACACGACACGGGAAAGAGGTTGCGAGCCCCGTGTTCTTCACGGAGCTGACGGGAAGGGGATGCCCATCCCAGAGAGACCTGAGGTTGGGCATCCCTGTTCCCCCCGCCATTCAGGGCCTCGAGCCGGGCCAAGGCCGTGTCGCAGAGCTCGGGGTGCTACGACAGCGACAGCGCGGAGCCGTGCCCCACCGACGACACGGCCGACGGGCATCCCTACGCGGCGAGGGACGGGTCCCGCGGCTCGGGGCTGCGCCGCCAGGCCATCCAGAACTGGCACCGCCGGCCCTACCGCAACAGCACCGAGGGGGAGGAGGGCGACGTCTCCGACGTGGGATCCCGCACCACCGAGTCGGAGGCCGAGGGCTGGGAGCCAGACGCGCCCGGGTCCGCTGCGTCCCGGCCCACCGGGAGCTGCCGGCTGACAGGTGAGACCACGAGTTCTTCTGGTGGGGTGGTGGAATACTCCAGCCCCAGGAGCTGCAGCTCACGGGCTCAGCCAGGA
The DNA here is from genome assembly GCA_013396775.1 of Cephalopterus ornatus. Lineage (NCBI taxonomy): Eukaryota > Metazoa > Chordata > Aves > Passeriformes > Cotingidae > Cephalopterus > Cephalopterus ornatus. Next base: position 19,939 of record VZRE01014907.1, on the reverse strand, counting down.
GTTTTACCTTAAAATATGTATTTAGGGTTCTTTAACACCTCGAGAAAGCGTCAAGAGAATAAAACCATGGGCTTGTTCCCAAGGGGTTTCTTTATTAATTTAGGGGAGAAAATAAGGGGACTTGGCAAAAGTTCAAAAAGGGCACCACACAAGCTGGACAAAAATGTTCCACCACAATCCTGACCCAGCCCAGACTGATCCACAACACCTGAGTAAAAATCCAACCCCTCTAGCTCCCAAAGCTACCCAGAGCATCAAGGAAGGAGCAGAGAAAGAGAAGCAGAGGGAGCAAGAAGAGAGAAGGAGAAAGAGGGAGAGACAGATCCTGGAGCTGCCCCTGGGCCCTTGTAGAAGACCAATCACATGCCCAGACAGCAGGGACACGTGGCCTTTGGTTTTATCTGCTCTGGTCCCTCTGGCCACCCCCAGGAGGAGTCTGTGACCCACCGGCCACTCTGGGGTTCCAGGCCAGGGGGAAGGGCCGTGTCCTCACAGTCCCTGCCCGTCTGAGCTGGGTGAGGGGCTGCAGGAGCTGAGGGGTGTTATAGGGCAGTGTCCTCACTGTCCCATATGAGCTGTGGGGTGTTATAGGGCAGTGTCCTCACTGTCCCATATGAGCTGTGGGGTGTTATAGGGCAGTGTCCTCACTGTCCCATATGAGCTGTGGGGGGTTATAGGGCAGTGTCCTCACTGTCCCATATGAGCTGGGTCAGGGGCTCCACGAGCTGTGTTGTTATAGTTTTCCCAGGCTGTGTGTGACTGGAAGCTGCTCCAGGGCTTCCCCCTGTATATTCCAGAGGCTGCCATGAGGGACACGACCCCACCCCACCTTCATGAGGTTCCACCCATCCCTTCCCCCTACACACACACACACCCCCCCCACAAGGCGATTCTGACCCAAAAATCACTGATCCAGCGTCTAACAGATGGGAGTGTCGCGGGAGAGAGCGGAAGGCTTAGACAAAGTTGTTAAAGAAGCCTTGAGTCACGAGGTGCAGAAAGGACTCCCTGGCTTTCTAAACTCCTCCTCAGCGAAGGGTTTAGGTGAGGCTGAATCCTGTCTTAGCCTCAGGCTGTGTCAACAGTTTAAACTTAAGGAATTACAGAGGTGTGCTTAAATCACTTTGTCCCGCAGGTTTTAATGATGGCAAAAGGATATAATTATATAAAATCAATTATTTGTTATGATAAATGAACGGACAAACGAACAGAAGGAAGATCTCAATCAGAATTATTTACTACACAGTGTAAAAGCTAAAAACCTACCGGGAGGGTACAATATAGCGTAAAGTAGTGCAGCGCACTGTATCAAAGCAGTTATTTAAAGCAGCTGTATCAAAGCCAGCAAAATCATTAAGTAGAGATTGATATAACTCACCAGGCGAGGCAGAAGGCAGAAGGTGGAGGATGGGGAGGTTGGGAGCTGGGGGACAGGGATGGAGCTTCCCTTACCTGCCGTTCTCCGCGTCCACCAGTGGCAACGGACGCCGGGTGTCCCACGGCCAGGACCGAGGGGGCCGGGGGCAAGGTGTGCCGGCTGGAGAGGGGCAGCCCGGGGCACTCCAGCGAGGTGATCAGCCCCGAGATCCTCAAGATGAGGGCGGCTCTCTTCTGCATCTTCACCTACCTGGACACCAAGACCCTGCTGCGGGCGGCCGAGGTGTGCAAGGACTGGAAGTTCGTGGCCCGGCACCCGGCCGTGTGGACGCGGGTGCTGCTGGAGAACGCCAGGGTGTCCTCCAAGGTACTGGGGGTGGGGGTGGCACTGCCTGGGGTGAGACGTTCCTGCCAGGGAGGTGAAGCTGTGCCAGCATCTCATTGATGGTCAGCCGTGTGTTGGTGGTTGTGGCTCTGTGGTCATGGGGGGACATGGGTGGGCGCTTGCACCGGCGCCGGCTGTGTTGTGCACTCACCCTGTGAATGCTTGAGGGCAGGAGCTCACGTGTTTCCACGTGTTTCTGTGTCACACCCATGATTTTGTTGCACACCCTCTTGCACGGCCTCGTCTGTGCATCTCCGCGTGTGTGTGCACAGACCTGCCCAAAGACAGCCGGGGGCGGGTGGGGAGGGACGTGCTGAGGGTGCCCACCTCGGTGATGACCACCCCTGTCCCCCCAGTTCCTGGCCATGCTGTCCCAGTGGTGCACCCAGATGCACTCCCTCACCCTCCAAAACCTCAAGCCGCGCCAGCGAGGGAAGAAGGAGAGCAAGGAGGACTACATGAAGAGCACGCGGTGAGTCCCTGTGTCCTGGTCACCCTCCTCCCTCAGCCAGAGCTGCTGGTCCTCAGGGATGATGATGGTGCTCCATGAGCCCTCCCCTGACACAGCTCCAGCCATTCCCTGGGTCCTGTCCCTGGTTCCCCCAGAGCAGGGCTCAGTCCTGCCCCTCCTGTGCCCCTCCCCAGGAAGTTGTAGCTGCAATGAGGTCTCCCCTCATCTCATCCATCAAGTGCCCTCAGCCCAGAGGGTGGTTGGGCACTGACCAGGCTCCCCAGGGCAGTGGGCACAGCCCCAAGGCTGCCAGAGCTCCAGGAGGGTTTGGATGATCCTCTGGGGCACAGAGGAGGACTCTTGGGGATGGGTCTACGCAGGGCTGAGGGTTGGACTGGGTGGTCCTTGTGGGTCCCTTCCAGCTCAGCACATTCTGGGATGCCGTGATCCCATTTCCACTGAGGGACACTGGTTCCTGCTGTGGGTTTTGGGCATCCCAGAGCCATGGGGTGGCCATGGGGAACATAAGTATGACCTCCCGTGCCTGACCCTGCCTCCATCCCTGGCAGGGGCTGCCTGGAAGCTGGTCTGGAGTCCCTGCTGAAGGCCACAGGCAGCAACCTGCTCATCCTGCGCATCTCGCACTGCCCCAACGTGCTGACAGACCGCTCGCTCTGGCTGGCCAGCTGCTACTGCCGGGCCCTGCAGGCTGTCACCTACCGGTAAGGACGGCCACTGACACCCCCCTGCTCGGCCACGGGGCTGGGAGAAATCTGGAAGCATCCATGGGTTGGGCTGGGGCTCCGCTGATGCCCATGCCCATTCCCCATCCAAACACTGTCCAGAGGTGTAAAGGACCCACCTCTCCATGTCCCCAGCCCAGCAGCAGCCCCAGTGTCCTCCAGCTGTTCTTTCAACTCTCATCCTCTTCTGGCGTGTTTTCCCTTCCAGCTCCATTCCCAACATCCTGTTACCATCTCATCCCAGCTGGAGGCGTGACCAGGGTCTTGGTAGGGGGACACTGCTTTGTGTTAGAGAAGGGTGAGGAAGAGGTGCTCAGGGAGGTCCCACCTGACTGTCACCCCCTTGTGAAGGCTTCTAACGAGGAGAAGAGGCTCAGGGTCCCTCTCTCCTGGGAGGGAGGAACTGCTCTGCCACGGGATAGCTAAGATCCAATTTGGAGACCTCGCCCAAGATCAAGGATGCAAGGCTCTGGTGTAGGTCCTGGAGGACATCAATGACCTCTCCTTGGTCTTAGCCACTTTCCAAAGAAGTTCTGCCTGCTATGGAGACAAGATTTACCTTCCCTACACACTCCAGGAGGATAATCCTTGCTCCCACTGCACCCTGCAGACGACCACTTCAGCCTTGGAATCCATTTTCCCTGTAGCTGATGTTGTGTCCTCACCCAGCCCAGGGTGGAGAATCCTTCAGGTGGGAAAGCACATCCAGCCACTCCTCTGGAGGGGATTGTGTGAACTCAGGCACGGCTCCGGACAGGGGATCCCACCCCATGAGGCAGCTCAGAGCTGCTGCGTTTGACCCAAAGCCTGCTCCATCGGCTCCTCCAAGGGCGGCAGAGCAGGTCCAAGCGCTCCTGGCACGTTTCTAACCTGTGACTCTGACTCATGCTCTAATTAACCTGCTGCTCTTGGCAACCTTCTCCGGTGGAGATGCGTGAAGCACTTGAGATAACACCCCTCGCTTATTTTTAGTCTTGCCTGAAGTTTTGAAGTAGGTCATTTGGAGTTAGGAAGCACAGTCCCGGTCTCCAGGAGACATCCTGGTGTGGTGGAACAGCCAGGGGGTCTCTGTTTGGGCTGGTGGCATCAGGATGGTGCTCTCTGACAACTCTCCTTGGCACTGGGAGAATCAGCAGAAGCTCCTTTGAGCCAACGTAGCTCCACCCTGACTCGTGGTAAACCCACACCTCCACCAACCCCTGCAGCTCCCCATGAGGTTTTGATAGCTCCAAAAACACCAGAGAGGAGCCCACAGCAAACTGCCACCTGCAGTGGCATTTGGCCAAGAGCCACCCCAAAGCTGGGACAGAGGCCACGGAGCAGCCACTGCCTGTGGCTGGAACATCCTTCCCACCTCCCGGCACCTTCCCCATCCCCGAGTGAAACCAACCCAGTGGGATCTGCAGGGATGTTCTATCTGCTCTTGGCAGTCTCAGCCAATCACTCATGTCACCTTTGCATCTGGAATATGCCCCTTCAACCTCCCCTCCAACCTTCACCCCCCCCTCCACACCTTGCCTCATTCTCCTCCTCACCTTCAGCCTCACCTTCTTCCGTTGGTCTTGACGTTGCCCACCCATAGGCACAATTCCCAGCAGGAATGCCTTCAGCCTTCTGACACGGGCAGTGTGGGGACTGTCTGGTCCATGGGCAGGTCGTGGGTTGTAAATAAGGACCAGATTTGCACCTCCAGGTGCTCCAGGGAGCAGCACAGAGGGTGCAGATTTGGCCCCCGGAGTGGCATCACTGCCGATGGGGCCACCACGTGTCCTCTGTGTTGTTCCAGGAGCTCCACGGACCCTGTGGGTCATGAGGTCATCTGGGCCCTTGGAGCAGGTTGCAGGGACATCATCTCCCTCCAGGTCGCACCTCTGCATCCGTGGTAAGAATCATGGAATCGTGGAATGGTTTGGGCTGGAAGGGACCTTAAAGATCATCACCTTCCACTAGATCAGGTTGCTCCAAGCCCTGTTCAGCCTGGCCTTGGACACTTCCAGGGATGGAATTGTGTTAGATGGAGGCTGAGTGTGATGGGCTGGAAAGAAACTGCGTGCCAGATTTGCTTTGGGAGGGTCTTCATGGGATGAGCAGCAATCCTGGAGGCAAGTTTGGGAGACCGGGAGCTCGCCCCCACCCCTCCCTGTGAAGGCTGGGAGCTGTTGGGTGTAGACACCTCCCTGCTGAGCCAGGAATGTTTCCATGGAGGCTGCTCACTCCAGAGATGAAAGGGAAGCCGTGATGGCTCTGGTTGGTGACACTGAACATCAAACGCTTGTCTGAGCTCCTCGGTGCTCACGTAAGAGCAGCCCTGAAGGGCCGGGATGTTGTTGAAAGGGTGTCACTGCTCAGGGAGACAACTCTCACTTTTGGAAAAGCATTTTGGGGGCGTGAAGATGCTGGTGGATCTCCACCCCACAAGGTCTGGGTGCTCAGGAGCCCGTAGCTCACACAGCAGGTCATTCACATCTGTGCCATGGGAATGTCCCCAGGGCATTTCTTCTTGCCTGGGAGATCTGTTGCGATGTCACATCCCCGTCGGCCCAGATCGAGGAGCACAGAGGGGATGTCACTTAGCAGGAGAAGCTGGATGTCAGGTCCTGCTGGCTTGTGTCTTCCCTGGGGGGAGCAACACATGGCATGTCGGCTTCTCCACCTGAGCCAGAGCTCCAGGCTCCTGCTGCTGGTTTGATCTGTGCAGGAAACAATTCCAGAGCCTGGGTCAGGTCTCTGAAGGGAGAGTCATGGAATCATGGAATGCTGTGGGTTGGAGGGGAGCTTAAAGATTGGCTTGTTCCAATCCCCTGCTTTGGGCAGGGACACTTTCCACTATCCCAAGTTGCTCCAACCTGGCCTTGGACACTTCCAGGGATGGGATATCCACAAATTCCCCAGGCAGGATGGAGGGTTTGGGGCACTGAGCTGCCCTGTCCTGACGGCAGCACAGCCTGGGGTGCTCGCTCGTGTGGAGACACCCCCCGACAGGGTGACCACCATGGGGTTGGTGGGGTGGGCGATGCCTCAATCCCGCACCACTCCCAGGAGTGCTCGTGGAGAGAGGCCTGAGCTTTCCTGGCAGCCCTGCCCAGCTGTTTCTCCTCCCTCTCCCCAGCCAGCAGCCGACACGTTTCAGCAACCGCTGCCTGCAGATGATCGGGCGGTGCTGGCCCCACCTGCGGGCGCTGGGCGTCGGAGGCGCCGGCTGCGGCGTCCAGGGACTGGCATCCTTAGGTAGGCACCTCTCTAGGAATCAGTCAGGTTGGAAAAGACCTCTGAGGTCACCGAGTCCAACCCGTGACCCCACACCACCACGTCACCCAGCCCGCGGCACTGAGAGCCACGTCCGGTCTTTCCCTGAACACCTCCGGGGATGGGGACTCCACCACCTCTCTGGGCACCACCTCCCTCCTTCTCCTCCGGTGGGACAAGGAGAAGGATAGCTTGCAGGTCGCCCTGGGGATCTCAGTGGAGATCCGTGTCCACGGGCCAAGGTCCATGGGTGCAGCCCACCACCCCTTGCTGCCACCCACCCCTTTGCCATCGGTTGTCCTCATCCCTTCCCCGTGGGACGCTGACAGTGGGTGCTCTGTCCCTCCAGCCCGAAACTGCATGAGGCTCCAGGTCCTGGAGCTGGACCACGTGGCCGAGATCAACCAGGAGGTGGCAGCTGAGGTGTGTCGGGAGGGGCTGAAGGGGCTGGAGATGCTGGTGCTGACGTCCACCCCGGTCACCCCCAAAGCCCTGCTGCACTTCAACAGTGAGTAGCAATGCCAGGAGACATCACCCATTCACCACAAGGCCACCAGATATCCAGATCCATGGACCAGATCCTTCCTTCCAGCTCCACCCACAGGAACCTGTTGGCACTGGGAGGAGCTGGGAGCTCTGTGGTGGAAGGTCCTTAAGAGGGGATCCAACATCCCCCTGGCCAAGGGTGGGTCAAGGAGAGCTGATCTTGCCTTGGGCCGTAGGGAGGATGGAGATGCTCCCTCCATGCTGCCCACAATGCAATCCAGACCTCAGTGCCTGCGGCACACCTGAGGCTCACCCCAGTGTGTCTGAGTTTGGGGTCACACCACTTGCTGAAGCCATTTCCCAGGACAGGAGGTCCACAGCCACCAGCAGGGTCTGTCTTGGTGGCCGTGGCTCGTGTGACTGTGGTGGGATTTACTCGGAACCCGCCCCTCTGGATGGAAGAGCAAGGGTTTCCCAAGGAAACGGTAGGATGCTGATTTGGGACAGGACAATCAGGGACCATCTCATAGCCCAGCACTGGTCTTGACCGCCTCGAGCAGGTCTCCTCCAGCTTCAGGGTGAGGTTTCCCCATGTGCATGAGGCCTTGAGGAGCACTGGGTGGGATGTGGGGTCCGTGCTGGCCATGAGGAGGCTGTTTGCCCCCCAGGTATGAAGAATCCAGGTGGTCTCTCTGCCCCTCAGGTGTGTGCCGGAACCTCAAGTCCATCGTGGTGCAGGTGGGAATCGTGGACTATTTCAAGGAGCCCCACAGCCCTGAAGCCAAGAAGATGTTTGAAGAAATGGTGAACAAACTCCAGGTAAAGGGTCCCAGTCCCAGGTAACACAAATGTCACCAGATCCATGGCAAGGATTTGAGATGTTTCCCCCTCTCTCTCCCTTACCTGGTATTTTTCCCCTGGCAGGGATTTGAGTTGTTCCTCCCTCTCCCTTCTTTGCCTGGTGTACTTCCCGTGGCAGGGATTCCCCTCTCCCTCCCTTTCCCTGTGTCCTTCCCACGGCAAGGGTTTGAGATGTTTCCCCCTCTCCCTCACCCCATGTCCTCCCATGGCAGGCATTTCAGATGTTCCCTCCTCTTCCTCCCTCATCCTGTGTCCTTCCCGTGGCAGAGATTCCCCTTTCCCTCCCTTTCCCCATGTCCTTCCCGTGGCAGAGATTTGAGATGTTCTTCCCTCTCCCTCCCTCACGCCATGTTCCCCCCTCTCCTTCCCTTTCCCTGTGTCCTTCCCATGGCAAGGATTTGAGGTGGTCCCACCTCTCCCTCACCCTCTGTCCTTCCCATGGCAGGGATTCCCTTTTCCCTCCCTTTCCCCATGTCCTTCCCATGGCAGGGATTTGAGGTATTCCCACCTCTCCCGCCCTCACCCCATGGAGCGTTAGGACTGCTGGATGCCCCCCTAATCCTAGCCCTCTGCTCCACCTCCAGGCCCTGAGGAAAAGACCCGGCTTCTCCAAGATTTTACACATCAAAGTGGAAGGAGGCTGTTAGTCCTTCAGGGAAGCACAAAGCACATTCCCTCCTCTGCCTGGCGGCACCGGAGGGCCCCGTGAAACCAAACCCACCGCCCGCCGCTCATCCGCGGCCGGACCTGGAGCGCGGATCCGCCGGCTCGTGCACAAGGAAAACCCTAAACTCTTGCAGGCCTTAGTGACTGGCAGCCGGAGCTCATCCCAGGGCCGGCTCGCGGGCGAGAAGGTGCTACTTCAGGACGTTTTTTTTTTTTGGCTGCCCCAGGAGACAGGGCAACGCTCCTTCCCGGGAGGGAAGGTGGTTTGGAACCCCTGTGGCTGCTCGTTGCCAAGGATCCGTGTTTGGGGGAATGTCTTTTTCTTCGGACTCTGTTTCTTGGAGGGGTTTTTTTTTTTTGACCGTTCGAGGAGCTCCCGGCCCATTCCACGGGCTCCTCGCGGAGCGCTGGGAGCGGCGCTGCTGCGTCCCTGTCCTCCCCGTGGGATGGGGGGAGGAGGGTGGGAAGGGGCTGTTCCTCCAGAGGGAACGATTCCCAGTGTTCCTGCGGGGTCTCCATTTCATTTGTTTGCCAGAGGGGCTCCCAAACCTGGGCAAACGCTGCCCGGAGACCAGCAGCCACCACAGCACAAGCCCGGGGGGCAGAGCTGCATCCTGGGGGGCTGCAGGAGCCACAGGACACCAGGAGAGATGGTCGCTCTTCCAGAGGTCTCCAGCCTCGCTTCCTCTCCACCAAAACCTTCCTGCCAAGGCAATAAACCATCTCCAAAATCCTCGTCCACCAGGAAACACGGGTCACGCTTTCAGTCCCCACCACCCAACCACCCGTTCAGGCTCCATCTGGAGCGAGTTGTCCCATGTGGAGAGAAGGACTGGAATGGGACACCCATGTTTGCCATCTCACCGCCTTCCCGAGCAGCCTGAAGGAGAAACCCTGGGCAAATTAACCTGAAATCCAAAGCTCCTGGTGAAAGCACCACCCAACAGCCTCTGGTTGACCCTTATCCGTGGCCACGGCTGGTTTTATAACTCTGCTTTTCCCTTCCTGGGTGTCTCCAAGGAGGTCATCATCCCCAAAACACCCTATTTCCACAGGAAAAGGCTTTGGAAAGGCATCCAGCAGGGCCAGGCATCTCCACGCTCCCACCCTGGGGAGAAGGTACCAGGAGGTGCCCACGGAACTGGGGACACCCATCACAGCACTGCCAGCAGTGGGGACACACCGGCCTTAACCACAGCCCCTGGTCATCCCAGTCCCCAGCCAGGTGCCCTTGGATTGGGCTGAGCGGAGAGAATCTGACTGGGAAAAGCAGATTTGGGGGTTTTTTTTCTCTGAATTGGACCAGTGTTTGGAGGTTTTGGTGTCCATTGGCCAGCGTGGCTGTGAGGAGACAGCCCTTCCCAGGGCACCTCCCCTTCCCAGGGCACCTCCCCTTCCCAACCTTCCCAGGGCAAGGGGCTGCCAGGGAACATCCCTCCAGGAGGGAGAAGGCTGCAGATCCATCTGGGACCACATTCCTTGTCCACGGCAGAGCACAGCCAGGGCTGCCAGCAGGACAACAGTCCATGGGGATCCTGAGAGAAAATAACATCAACCCCAAATCGCTGAAGCTGGTGGGGGGGCTGGAAGCTCCTCCTGGGACTCCAACCCCACCTCAAGAGAGCCTTCATCCACCCTTCATCCCACCCACACCGTCTCCTGAAACAGGGTAAGGGATTTTTGGCCATAACCCCCGCTTGAAGCACCTCTGCTCCCCCCTCCAACTGCAGCTTTTCCAGGAGAAGGCTGTTCCCTGTCTGCACAAAATGTGGGAGCCCCCCGCCCCCGCAAAAAAAAAATGCCTGCGAGAAACTACTGTGTCCCTGCTATATCCCCATGGATAAGCTCCCTGGCACCGGGAGCAGCTCCCTGCCGTGCCCGCTGCAGCTTTACCTCCACCTGGGGAAGACTGGGACACAAATTCCAGG
>VZRE01014901.1:1774-55380 GCA_013396775.1 Cephalopterus ornatus | reverse complement strand
CAATGCAAGTCAATGTGCGGATCAGACAGTTTTCTGCTCATACAGGAAGAACTGAAGGAACTGAAAAATATCAGTAATGTATTGATTTTCCAGTCCAATTATACAACAGCCAATCTATTACCTAATTAAGAAAAATTCGGACCCACCTAATTCTTTATCTGCTTTTGAAATTTATAAAAGCTCAACATTGTTTTTTTTATCTGACTCTAAATCAGTAAGACTCCCCTGTGATTGTCAGTGGGTTGACCCTAGGGAAACCAGAACAAAAAAAAGTAAAAACAAACTCAAAAAATTAGGTCTTCTATATTTTCCTCAAAATCAAGACTATATGTTGCACTATCTTTTCCATTCTGTATGTATAGATGAAAATATTACTGCTAAGTAAGCAGTGGTGAGAGTTTTTAATCAGCAATTCCACATTACTGGGCTATGTTAAGTCTCTTCGCTTTGTCTCCTCTCACTCAGTAGATGAGAACTAGGGTAGCTTGTACTTCATGAGACTACATGTGCATGTGTACTCACCAGGTGCTGTGTGGATTTAATGCAATACCTTTGCCAGCAATTTATAATTCTGTATTGCAGTTGCATCCAGCAATTGATTCATCATCCTTTTGAGAAAATGGATGTACTTCATCAGGTCCTGGCCTTGACCTTGAGTGCACTGCACTTCTACATCTTTCTTCTTGTGATTCTCTCAATCAGCCAGCCTGGATAATATCCAGGCAGTGTCAAAACTATATACGTTTTCCTTTAGAGCATTAAATGTAATCTCTGATTAAACTATTTAGTTTTCCATCATAATAAATTGGTATGTATGAGACTGCCTTGGGAGCTTGTAGCTTTTCTGTCACTAGAGGATTTTGAGGACAAGTTAGAGAAACATCTGTCAGGACTGGTTAGGTATAGCTGATGTAACCTGGAGGTAAAATAGGTGACCTTCTTAGTCCATTTTTCATCTTTCTTTCTTTTACTTTATAATTGGCTACTGAAAATAGAGTTGAAAAGTCAGTGACTTTGTTTTTCAGTATGAATTGTTCTTCCTAAACTAAACTAAAATGCCATTGTTCATTTGTTTGTTTTTCTATATAGATAATTTGGAGTGTCAGGATATTTTTTCAGCAGTTTTCAACTGAAAACTTTAACTGGGATTTTTTTGGCACAGGCAACTTTTTCCAAGATGTCTTCCAGCGCTCACATAACGTGGGCATAATATTTCTTCACAAAACATTGTAAAAAAAGGAAGACATTTCCTTTCCTTTCCTTCTACTTTACCCTGCTGGAACTCTTCTGCATTAAAAATGAAAATAAAATTAGCTGAAAAAAAGCAATTAGAACAAACTGAAGTCTATCTCAGAACAGGCTTAATACCAAAGCAGAAAGCAAATAACCCGAAGTAAAAATTACTGCTGCCTTCAATACACCAAATGTATGCAGATTTTAGTTGCTGTGTGCCCACCAGCTTTAGGGTTATCTGAGATCAAAGTAGTTTGTAATTTTAGGAGACTTCACTGTCTTTGCCTCCAACTTAAGTCTTTATAAAATAACATAGAACAAGGAGGAAGACTGTCCCTTGGTAAGGATTTCAGGACTGGAAAATGTGCATTAAGTATTGAGCTGGGAAGGACCTTTTGAAGGACCTTTTAAATTAAGAGAAGCCAATCACTTGTTTTATTCATATCATGACAATATTCAGGAACATTCAGTGAGTTTCTTCCCAGATAAGACACAAAGGCTGTGGTCAGTCCAACTGATATCTTGAAAATATACTGAGCTACAATTTATAAAGCAGTTCTTTATATAAGGACCAGGTATCTTGTTTCTACACACAAATTAAGTCAATGTGACTATAGCCAAGGATTTTAAAGAACGTTTTGCTCTTTTTAATGAGTTCCTAATTTATTTGACTACAATTTTCCCTTTAACTGAAGACTTTGAATCTAGCCATTGTTTACACTCTCTTGAAGTCAGAATTTCCTGGTGTATTTGTATTAGAAAAACATGTCCTTTTTTATATGGAGAAAGCTATGTCTTCCTGCTGAAAAGATTTATAAGAAAAACTTCAACGCAAATCTCTGCCTGCACTCTGTTCCTTTTCCCTTGATATTAGCCCGGTACCTTTCCATGGCTGCTTTGATTGCCTGAAACTGCACAGTTCTGTTTGGGTCACTAGGGAAAGGTGGGATTTGAAGTGCTTGTGTTTTGTTTTGTGGGTTTTTTTTTTCTTCTCCTCTCATAAGCTTGAAGGTTCATGAGCTCCTGCAGCTCAATCTGGGCTTGGCTCTTCCCAGCAGCAAACCATTTCCTACTGGCTTCTGCACTTCTGTCTGGCAGCCCTTGGGAGCAGATGAATAAGCAGCCGTGTGGCTGCTTAATTCAACCAATGTATATGCATTAGGTTGTTATTTGTGCTTTTGTCTTTTTTTCCCCCCCAGGATTTTCACTTATATTCATATTTTTATATATGTTCTCGTATTGCAGCACAGGTGATGAGAAAGATGCTTCTCCTTAAAGGACAATCCAGGTTCTTCTTAAAGATGACTCAGTAGGCATTTGCAGTGTCTGCTTTGCAATTCAACACACTTCTAGTTTAAAGAGAAACATGGATTCAATTTACCAAAGTATTTTTAAAGGTTCATTTTTTTGTCATAGGAATTATCATTTCCTGTGACATGATTATGATAAAGTGTAGGAAATGTTACAGGTTCCATACTGAAGAGTACATGAAGTATCAAGTATGGATTTACAAATCAGAAGAAAATCTCAACACTAGAAACTTTTGTGTGTCCTATTCTTACCAGATTTAATAGTCATTCATTCCAGTGTTACTCAAAGAAATGCCTTTAATAATCTGAAAGAATTTCATACAATTTTATCTTACTTTATATAGTCTACTTCATACTTCTAAAAAATGTAACTCCTGATGGCCATGATATACTTATATCTAACAGAACTAAGAAATTATTTTAACTAAGAAAAATTTAAACATCAGAGTCTTATTAGATAGCTAATATTAGATATTACATATCTATATCTAATATCTAATATTAGATAATACATCTAAAATAGAGAGGATGACTCACTGCTTGGATGTGAGTATTTTTCTCTGTTGTTGAGGGAAGGAGCTTAAAACAATTGCATAGGGTTAGACATATTTAGACATCTTACGTTAGTTAAGAACAGCCCTATTCTGGATGTTCCCACCAAGCAAATTTGACTTTTCTGGGTAGAATGTTACTGTTATTTTTCACATAAAGGTGGACCAAAAGACCACAGCAGATCTGACATTTGTACTGTAAACACAAAGCAAAAAATAAGCACAAAGCAAAATTATTATTTTTTTTTGTTTGCAGAACCATGTTTTTCAGACAGGAAGAAAACAGTGTGAAAGTCTATAGTATGAAAGAAAAAGAGGAAAAGCAAAGGCAGAAATTCTAAATTCATGCATTTCCTCTCCAGCTTGCCTTGATTCATTTTATATATGAGGTTTCCACGAATTGAAGTAGACATCAGAAAAAGCCAGACAAACAAATAAAACCACCTTTGAATAAAATATGAGATAATCCTATAGCTAATAATATAATGCCACAGGATACAGAGGGAGACATGAAGCTCATGGCTTCAAGTTTTAGGCAGGAAAAATTAGAAATTGCTAAAAATATCCTGGTATCCTGAGACCACATCTTAATAACCTTTCAATTTTAGTTGCTGGAATTTTTTTATCATTCGTAGATCAAGCACTTAGAGTTCAGCCCAGTGTGCTTGCTATTGATCTTCGAAAAATCTGGCCAATTAGCCAGAATCTTTGTGCATGTTTTAATACATTTTCAACATTTGTATCCTTGCCCCTGGGTGGGAAGGCAGATATGAGAACCACCAGAGGCAAGGGTAGACCAAGGTCAGCATTTATAACTTCTATAATGAATTCTGGACCTTGTACCCAGAAGTCTTTAACCAAGGGGCAGTCATAAATTGAGGGAGTTAAAATTGACCATAACTTCTGTCAAAAAAAAAAAAAGGCTCTTTGTATCTTGATTCATCTTCTGGGAACACAGAGACTGTTATGTAACAGCAGACTAAGATGTTAAAATGAAATTTTCATGAACCAATTTTCCTATAGTCTGGCAATCTGATAGCTTTGATTCCAGTCATCAGTCGAAAACTCCCTTCATAAACTGGCATAATTTATAGATCATTGAGCAGTTATGTGAATAGGGAACTTTGACAGAACTGTATGAGTCGAGTGTTGCCTTTCCTTTTTTACTTGTAGAAAAACAAACAAACATTTCAGATATATGCTTATTGATATTGAGAGAGTACTAAAAAAATGTAAAATTTGATGAGAGTTTCTGACCAAGGGAACCCATTACTCTTGGATTTGAGGCAGAACATTCAGAAAGATCCAGAATTTGCCTTTGACAAAGTAATTTAGTCTGGCAAGCAAGAGAATTTGCTTCATCCAGTCTGATGTTTACAGGGACAGATAGTGGTTCTGCAGTTTGGACATGAGAGAGAATGTAAAATGAGAAAGAAAAGAGACCTGGGGGAGAAAGCTGTGTACTGTTCAAACTCAGAATCAACAAAATCAGTACAAGTAGTTGTTCATGCTGTAGCATAAAATGCAAGATAAAATTATGCCCAGAAGCACTACAATGCGCAATGATTTATCTACCATGGTACTTGCAAAAACTATTTATTCAAATGGAGAACTAGGTTTTGGTCCTTGGGCACTGGCATAAATAAATTTCATGTCTTTGCATAGAGGATCCTGGTCAATATTAGCTAAATAAGAATCACTTATCCTTGTAGCTAAAAGAAACTTAACAAAGAAAGAAAACCTGCCAAGGAATTTAATTCTTGCTTGGGTTTGGATGCAATTATATGATTTACAGATTGGATACAAAGCTGGGAAAGATTTGTTTTATTTTGATACATTTCCTGGAGCCTCTGACAAAGACAAAGGACCACAAAGCCAAAGGATTGCATGCGTAGTGGGGAAAAGACCACGTTTGCTCTCAGTGTTTTCTCTGGCTGCTGGGTAGGGCAAGCAGAGAGCAAGAGATCCCCTGAGCCGCTGCTCAGACATTCAGTCAAAGGCTGAGAGAGTTCCCATAAAGGCAGTTGCATTGCAAGTGCCAGCCAAGATGGAAAGAAAAAATCTTAAGGGGTCCATAGGGAGCTGCACTGATTTTTCTAAACTAACAGTTCCTGTGAAGAAGGGGAGTGTTCTCTGCAACCAGTCCTGTCATTTTCCTCTATTTAAGCCCGAGGGTTTTTTTCTGTGTAAGGAGATAGTTATTCTAGAGTGAGTTGGGAAAAATCTCTAGATATATTGATTCAAAAAATCTTTGGATTTATTCTCTCAGAGCTAATTATGCAGGCAGTACAGAGTCCCATCAAAACATCACAATCAGTTTAAAAAAGAAAAAACCAAAACTTGCCTTTCCAATACTAGGGAGAAAGGTGATTGTGTTTGCGCAAGCTGCTACTGTGAATAAGATAAGCTACTGCATCAGTATGTGAACCTGTCTCCCAACTTTCCCTTCTCTCTTCTGTCAAAGGATGATAAGACAACTTGCCAGCACCATTGTTACTTAATAGGAGTTCCAATGAGTTCTTGTTGATATAAAACAAAACTGAGAAATACTTGTTGATATAAAAGAAAACTTAGAAATCTTCTCATTTATAACCTGAAGCTGAGCAGCTTTCTAAAGACGTTGTGATGGGTGAGAATGTCACAGGCCCTGGTAATTGAAAGCAAAAGTCTTTCCACGTAAAGACAAATAGAAAAAAGGACATCATTTACTCTCAGTGCAATAATAGCAGAAGAACAGAGAAAGGCCTAAGTTGTCTTTTTTTTTTTCTGCCAAAGCTGAAGCCAGAAGGAGCTCCAGCATCTTGAAATAGTTGAGCCTCAGGGAATGCCATCACCACAGCTGGTGGCCCAAGTGCTGCTGGGCAGGTGATGTGCTGACTGCCTTGCAGTGTCTCACTGTGAGACAGCACAGGCTCTTACTACGTACTCCCACTTCTTGTACTCCAGAAATTTACAATAGGTACCCAATTTTAAATTCTGTACTTTGCTAGTTCTATTTTAGTTCTGGTGCTAGATGCTGCCTGGTTGCAACACTTACCATCAAGGATCTTCCTTCTTCCCACAGACCCCCAGCAACTAATTTAGACTTATCCTTGCTCTTTTATCCACATGTATTGACCCCATCAATCTCACTGTTTCATCATATTTATGCTATCATATTTGTTACTGTAATGAGTCAATGATGACCACTCTTAGATTGCTTTTATTAACTGCCAGATAAAACGTTTAAGCAATTTTCTTAATGAGCCTCTTGTTTTGAGGCCAGGGTAACAATGGATCAGAAGTGCAAGCTTTGCCAAAACACATTCTAAAGCTACAGTATTATATAATGGTGATAAAGCATTTATGGAATTATTTTAAATGATGATGATGATGATTTACTTTGTTCAATACGTTTATTAGAATTCTTGTTCAACCATTAACTAGCTGGATCTCTTGGACAGAAAGATAGATTCATTTAAACATTAAAATGTTGGAATGAGGCCATAAAGACTGAGGAGGAAGCAAAATCCTGTACCTTCTTAAACCATGGTAATGAGAAATTTCTGAACCCACATCATTATTAAGACATAGAAAAGGTGATTCTTTTTCAGCTGTGCTTTCATTTCTTGTGCATCAGTGAAGATCCTTAATATTTATCTTTATTCATGGAGTTCAACAGCAATCATCTGGAAATATTCATTTTTTCCCTTGTATTGTATACCAAATTTTAAGGCATTAGAATGTAATGTAGAATTATATTTTCCCTCCAATTTCCTGCTGTTCAGTACCATCTACTAGGTAACAGAGGATATAATTATTACTAGAGAGTGCTTGAATGACTTCTCGTAATTGGAATTTCAGTAAACCTTGCCAGGTCATCTAGCAATATTAGGGAGATGTCTGAGTCATTGCTCTTGTGACAGTCCGCTGACTTTTTTCAGATGACGAAGTCTCCGGATGAGTTTGTATGGGTTTTTTCATGTGGTGGCAATGATATCTTATTTGAAATGCTTGATGTGCTTCATGTTCCTATGACTGTTAATGCATATAGGAACACCATAAACCCTGGGAAGCTTCAGAATATTTGGTTATTTCTACCTTACCTATCTTTTCTGAAGTCTATGCAAGTATAAGTTACAGTGGAAAAGAAGTCATCTCGATAAACACACTTATCAAGATAAATAACTTTTTTTTTCATAGTTGCTGTTAAAACAAGCACAACTCCATCGTTATGTGACCTAAGACACCCTCAGTGTGGGTGTTACTTGTTTCCCTGTTGGCATGGCCTAGTCTCAGCTCTGTTACGCTCTATTATAGTTCATGCCTTGCCATGGGTGGTGGCAGCTCAGGCTCCCTGGTTTACTCCCATGGTCCTGACATCACGCACTCCCTCCAGCCACACTTTCACTGAACTGCTTGGGGAGGCATCCAGGCCCATGGGGAAACTACTGCAGCAAAACTCTCCACTCATTCCTACAGAGGACTGAGCTTTATTAAGGGTATGTCCACTTCAAAATAGAGGTACAATTGTAAAAAGAATGAAGTGGATTTAGCTTTTATTGCCTGGAGATGGTGTGGCTTCAGTGTGACGCAGTTTTTGGGGACCATGGGTAAACATTCCTATGCCCACTATGGTTTTAGAACTATGCTCTATGTCTGTTGTACTGGGATCATTATTTCATCTCTCAAGGTAAAAATTAGCACCACTATTTTAACTTGCTTTAAATGCCATAGTCTCACCTTCATTTTATGGCCTACAAAAAAGGAAAGAAGTCTTTGTTCCATTCATTCATAGCTAAAGTTAATTCAAATTAGTATTCCCAGTAATTATGTTTCAATCTTAGCTTTATCAAAAGTGTATTGCCAATTAAAAAAAAAGGAAAGACATTTGAAAAGGGAAAGCTTTCAACATTATCTCCACATTGTTCTGCTCTCTGGTTGGAGAATCTATTTCTATACTTTTTGCCTCCAGTGTCTTAGGTCAACCATCCAATGGATGGGAGCTAAGAAAATCTGCAGTGGTAAATGTTTCAGCCATACAGAAGCCACATGAATCCTAAGGAAACCCCAAGTGTAATTATTATCCATTTTTTGATCATATTATTTGTATGTTGATTCTTGTAAGTATCCTATGTATGCAGTATGTCAAAATTCATCAAAGTTAATAATTAGCAAGTGCTAACAAAAATATATAGCACTTCTCTGTACTATAGAAACTTGGGATATATAGGTACAGATAGAATTATGGAAGATATAAATGATAAAGATGATATAGAAGATATAAATATAAATTATATAGATGATATAGATATAGATGATATATATAGATATAGAGAGACAGATATACACATCACTCTGATGGTGCGTGTAGAGATATGTACGTATATAGGATATTTGTAACAAACACAGTAAGATTGGATAAATTAATTTTTAATGTTCCCTGCCAATGAAAGCATTTTGATAAAATTCTTGCAATTTCAGTGTGACGACATATGGTGTAGTTCTTTGGGTTTTTTTCAATTAAACAAGTTACGTTTAGAGGTAATTGACTAATTGCACCTAAATTCTATTTTAGCGTTATTCTGTACCTTATTTCAGTTGGTTATGATAACAAGAGTATCTTGGTCAGCAAAATACTTACGCCTATTACAGTTCACAAACAAAATCAGTTCCACTTCAGGAGCATTTTTTTCTTATTTGTTGCACAGATGGCAAGTGGTTGCTTATGATTTCATTTAGCAGTGTGAACGAGAAGATCTGAAGATCTGACCTCTGTCTTCTAAGGGATTTGCTTTCCTCTTCCCCTCTGGTCAGCCCTTTGCCCTCCTTGGACAGCTGGAACAGTGAGAGTGGAAAGTATGGTGATGGTAGTAGAGAGCAAATTGTAATAAATATAATTCAAAGGGATTTGTTTTATTTTTCCTCAGAAGATTACATTATATACTTCAGCATTTACCTGAAGTGTCTGGCCTGGACTGGGTGCAGCTAAATATATGACAGTAAGGCAGGTCCCAGTTCCTTGGACCTAAACCTCTATGTTTGCCTCAGTGGAAATTGCAAAAAAACAAGGCTGCTCTGAACTAATGTTTAACTTAACTCTGGTCCCAAAGGAGCCTTTAGGGTGCACCTAAAGTGCAGCAGCTCCTGGCTGCCAGGAGTCTGTGAGGGAAAAGGCATGTTAAGTGAACAGTAATGTCCTGAAATTTAGATGATTCCTAACAGCACATTTCTGGTTGACCAGGGCTATATGGATACTATGGTGGTATGTGAGGAACACTAATGTTAGGTTGCTTGCTTGATTTAAAATCACAACTACTCTCTCTTGTGTTCTTCCTAATTTTTCAGTCCTCCAGTGATGTAATATCTCTTTTGTTGGAGAAGGTGAGCTGTATGCCAGTATTATCTGGCTTTTTCTTTGTGGGAAGGATGAGATTTTTATTCTTCATTGCAAGTATCCTCAGTTTGAAGAACAGTGGGAACAGTGAGACCTGGCTGTGATACAAATATGCCATGGATATCACTCCAGTGATGCATGGAGTAAAAACCTCATTTATTAAGGAAATAGATAATTGCATAGGAAAGTTCCATAAAAAATGAAAAGCATTATTGGGATGTTTTAATCTAAGATGTTGGATGATGAAAGCAATTTAAAACTAAAAGAATATTTTGGCAATAACTTTGAAAAAAATTTGAAAAATTAGTGTTATATATAAATTAAGTAAAAATACACTACAGAGGTGTTAGCAGATTATTAAAAAAAGAGATGCATGCTTAAGGGAAAAAATCTTCTTTGGGCTTTAAGTATACATCATAACCTGGTTGTAAAAGGTAACTCAGTTTTCCTGAAAAGATGTGATCCTTTTTGTTGGTAGTTTTCACCATTTTGTTTCATTCTGTTGGTAATATTCCCTTGGATAACATTTATGGCATTTCAGGAAGCTGAATGGTAATTTTAGTATCTAGATTTGCTATTAATTATGTGTGATAATATTTGATGGTTTAATGACATTGATGTTAGAAAAATCCCAATAAAGCTTTCTGACAAGAAATTGGTGATGTTTTATGTGGCTAGGAGCAGCCCTCTCTTCCCAGCTTCCAACCAAACATGAGCTCACCGAATACGGTACCTTACCCAACACATCTTTAGTAGCTTTTCCTACTTCTATAGTGTTGCTCCAGATAATGACATGAGGCAAGCATAGTCAAATATGAGTGTTTTCCACTCTCCAGAAACCCTGCCTTGGGATGGTACTGGCAGAACCTTCCCAGGTGTCATATTTAGATGTAGGAGACATGCTGTGAGAAGGCAGTTGTTCCCAATACAATGGGAATGTGACTGATTGTTGCTACAAAGGTTTGCAGGATGGTTGAGGACACCCACCTTTGTGTTTTGCTATTTACGAGACACCAAACAAAGCAGCATGAGGACAGTTTCACGGGCTGACTTACTTGTGAAAAAGAAACGGCCTGCTTAGGTCCACCAACTTGCCCATCATCATTACAAAGACTTCAGTGAATGAAGATTCACTGATTGTAGTCTTACTCATAATAAGGATTTAAGTCATTATGTCTCTGGAACCACAAGTCTTTATGTCCTTGGATCAAGTCTTCAACCAGCTGATTAAAAACAGATGCTGCAAATGCATGAGAATTTAAGCACCGGGTCCCAGTAAATATGCTGAGCTATTCTCAGAAGGAAAAATACTTCTTGTTTCCAGAGCTATTTTTCAAGCCATGTCTTTTCCTTAAGGCACTGAAATCCAAACTATTAACACTGAGCTGTCACCAAGACTTGGCCTTTAAATTTCCTACCCCACATAATATGCTCATCTGGAAATGAATCAGGCCTGGAAAGTACTGGGTAAGAGTTGGGACTACCCATTCAATCAGAAGCTAAAGTTACCAAAAATCAATCCAGAGGGAAAATTAAAGGGTCTATCTGCCTCTCTGAGCCAGGACACTACTCCTGCTGCATGAGCTTTGTCAGTGTGAACTTTCATAGGGCTTTCAGGCACAATCAATAGGATGAAGTAGTGGATATTTGGGAAGGCAAAGGATGTGCATATGTCTCTTGCTGGAATTTATAATCGTAGTGGTTTTGATTCTAGACCTTCCTTGGTAACCAGGTTGTAACTGAGGAAGTGACCATGTTACCAGTATTCCATACAATTTTTTACGTAAACCAGGGTATAAATAAGGGGGAGAAGCCTCTTCCCTCTCTTTCCTTTCTGGTGGATCTGGGAGTAGATTCTCTGCTATTGGCTGTGCTCATGTTGTATATAAGTGTAAAAACAATAACATAACATGTTTTGATGATATACTCCTAGTTTGTGGCTTATGTGAGAGAACTATTTTGAGTGTGGTTCAATATTTAATAATGCACAAGCTAAATGATGAATGTTCACGATACTTTCGATCTGGATCATCTCATCAGTCCAGTTGATGCCATAGCATCATGAATGCTAATGCAAGCATCAAACAGAGATGGAAAAGAGGTCAGAGAAATAGAGGGAAGGTGCACCAATTAAAACCTGTACTGCTACCAAGGAGTTGTTCAAGACTCTGGCTTTAGAGTTTTGACAAGGGGCATTTCTGTTCTATGCTTGCACTTATTTTTTCAGTGCTCACTGATAGAAATATAGATTATAACTGTACTCTCTACAGGAATCCAACGTGACAGGTTAGGTAGCACAGGCATTTAATTTCCAAAGTTACATTCATAGCTTAGTTTCTCTGAATTCAAACAGTGATTAAGGCAAAATTAATGTAAATGCCTAGACATATTCTCAAGTATCTGATATATGTCACTGCATGGCTCTTCTCATAGCAGCAAAATGATAATTCTCATTATCTTTTTTGTCACTATGGATCATCACCTCATTGCTAGTTTTCACTTGACTATTTATATTTAAATTAAATCCTGATGTATTGAAGTTATGCTGTGAGGGCCAATACCTGCAGTTGAAACAGTGGTAGAGTCATGGAATCACAGAAAAACAGAATCACAGAATCATAGAATATACTGAGTTGGAAGGCACTCACAAAGAGCATTGAGTGCAACTCTTAGCCCTGCACAGGACCATGCCCAAGAGTCACACCATGTGCCCGAGAGTATTGTTCAAATGTCTCTTATATTTTCCAAATGTTTCTTGAACTCTGTCAGGCTTGGAACTGTGACAACTTCCCTGGGGGGCATGTCCCAGTGCTCAATCACTCTCTGGGTGAAGAAATTTTTCCAAATATTCAACCTGTACTTTCCCTGACAAAAAATAGCTTAATATCTTTCTTATATTGTGGTGCCCCAAACTGCACACAATATTCAAGGTGAGGCCGCACCAGTGCAGAGCAGAGTGGGACAGTCCCCTCCCTCGACTGGCTGGCGATGCTTTGCCTGGTGCCCCCCAGGACACAGTTGCCTGGCTGCCAGGGCACTGCTGACTCATATTCAACCAGGACCCCCAGGTTCCTTGCCACAGTGCTGCTCTCCAGCATCTCATTCCCAGTCTATACACATATCAAGGCTTGCCCTATCCCACCTGCAGAATCCGGCATTTGCCCTTGTTAAACTTTGTACGGCTGATGATTACCCAATTGCTCTAATTTGTCGAGGTCTCTCTGCAGGGCTTCCCTGCCTTTGAGGAAGTCAACAGCTCCTCCCAGTTTTGTATCATCTGCAAATTTGCTTAGTATTCCTTCCAGTCCTGCGTCCAAATCATTTATGATGTTGAAGAGCACAGGGCATGAGATGGATGTGTTTTCTAGTCTTTAAACATTCTTTGAGAAGAAACAGAAGTAGTAAGGTGCAACCCAAGAAGAGAATGAGTACAAATTTGCTTAGAATTTAATTTAATTATATTCCTTTACTCTTCTAGAAATTAAGCAGAACTTGGCTAGTGAGCGTGCAGGTGAGTCCTGGCAAAACAGGGACTGAGAGCATGGCCTTATGGCCATGGACAATGTAACTGTGTCTGTTGGTGATGCAAGGAGTGGTTGCACAGCAAGAGCTGCTATCTTAAAAACTACAGTATTTGATTATATAGCTGTAAATTGTCCTAAATGTGCAAGACATTGTGTGGACATGTGTTGTAGGACCCCAGAAGGACTGGCATACTTCAGGGGCCTAGGTTATAACTACTTAAACCTACTTTTTTAGCATTTTATTCCTAATTAAACAAGAGGCAGATGAAGACACGGAGCAAAAAAATTTAAAATATTCAAGAAAAATTCTCCATTGCTGTATCATAAAGCATTTTATATTATAAATGTCCTTTCTATCTCAAGAAAACTCTGAATTTTAGTGTGGCCAATAATACTTCGTGAGTAATCAAGCAGGAATACTTACTTCATCATATACCTGCAAAAATCACTTTCCATGAGCTTCATTGGTTGTGACAGAAAAACTGTATCAGCTAAATATTAATCTTAGCAGATACATGCACAATGAAGCATTGAGATCTTTAACTCACCTGTTTATTAGATGATGTATCTACACACTGTGACGCTTTCTAGCCAAGCCATTTCAGTACACTGCAGTAGATGTACTAATTAACAGCCATAACACTTTTGAACAAGCACAGTTTTTTTCAGAACAGGTCGCAGACGAAGTCCTCTTGAGGTTTCTTCTGTACCCTGTTTCGCCTCAGAAATGTTCTGCCCCTGCCTTGAACTGCTCTGTGAATATAGACAGGGCACATGAGCATAAACACTGTGTCCCAAAGAAATAGGAACCTAAATCCATAAAGAAGTTATCACTTTTCTAGCACAAAATTTGCCATGTTCTGTTAGACTTTGTAGAAGAGAAATGGGATATGCTATATGATTATTCTGAGAAATATAAAATGGGATCTTTAATGAATAATTCTGACCTCTCCCAAATACTTTAGCAAACTGACAGTGCTCTGGTATAGGGTAAATACATGGAATTTGGGAGCAAAATATGCCTATAAATATGCTTTTTCTTTCTTTTTTTTTTTCCCCTCTCCCTTGCAACTTTTGGAAAAATAACCAGAAAGCTTTCAGAACCTGCTTACAGCTATTGAAAGTAAAGATCCTTCTGGACGTGGTGTGGTAAATGACTCAAAAGCATATGACAGAAGTAAAAAGATTCTTGCTGAGCGGAAACATTCTGAAAGTTAGATCCTACCTGGTGTACATCGGTCAAAATCCAATGTCTTCAGCATAGCTATTTAATCAATGTCAGCATCTTATTAGCAATTAATGTTAATCTTAATATTTGACAATTACAAAACAAAAAGATTTAAAAAAGGAAGATAAAACACCCCCTCACACATCCCTGAGACTCTACTATGGGTCCAGTTTTTCAATGGCTTAGCATTTTCAACATTTAAAAAATGCACAGCTCTGACTCAGCCCAGTTTTCACTGGAAGCACTCTTTTCTGCAATAGTTTTGTCTTTCATAGGACTGAAGGACCACTGGAAGAGAGGTGTATTTGTTATTTTCAGCGCAATTATTTTTATCAGTATTAATTTTTAAGGAATTTCTATTGCAACACAATGACGAAAATTAATTTCATTGTTGATACGAGCAACAAAATGAGGGAGAAACATATAGCAGTCTATTCTATTGGTATATGAGGTATCATGCAGAATTAGAAGGAAAAGTTCAAAGCCAGGGATCCAGGTAAGAGAGAATGAAGTCTGAGAGCAAAGGATGTTAGATATTTATCTTTGGGCAGTGAGGGAGCACAGACACATCACTGCTTCTTAGTTCAGTCTCCATCTCAAATAGGAGATGAACAAACTCTATGAAACACAACCAAGACCTGAATTTGTCTTGTTATTCCTACGGATACTTTCATAAGATAGTGATGAAGACTGCACATTTCACAAATAATTCTTGTGACCCAGGCCATATTTCTCAAGTTGTGTTTCAGGCTTTCAGGAAGATTCCATTATTGTGCTTTCTCCTTCCAAGTGGTCCATGAGTATTTCCTGAAATGCAGGTGGATGGGTGGGCTTTCTCCATCAAATTAAAGTCTCAGCTAGTCCACACTTTTCTTTCTTCTCTTTTTCTAATTCAAATAAACCCGCTGCTGTTTACTTACATGGTGTTGACATTTTCTTAGTCCAGATTGCATATCATTTAAATCTCTGCATAACACAGGCATAATTAAGACATAATTACTTAATGAAGTGAGATGAAGCTCTGTCTGTCCATCTTAGTTTAACATCAGCATAGTGCCAGGAGCCAAAACATTACTTCCATAAAGCTGAATAAATGCCGACATTACTGAGATTCCTTGCCCATTTAACATAAGAATCTCTACTTCTGCAATGAAAATCAGCTTTAGACCTGGCACAATAAATGATTATTACTATTATGAACAAGCTACCTACCTGCAGAAGACAGAGGAAGATGGAGCCCTGGAAACCTTCCATAGGTCGAAACAGACATGGGTTCTTGCATCTCACTTTCTTATTAACAGGAAGTCTTTGCTGTGTTGCAGCAGATCTGAAAAAATGCCCTTAGCTGGTTGGCTGTATTTCTAATCACTGCATATTAATCAAATTTTGCCTTTCACTCAAATATAATGGATATAAATAATTTTAAGTTACTATATTTGCTCCTGTTGGTGGTGGCCTTATTCCTGCAAACTTGTCAAGTTTAGTGAGAGTTTAAATATTTAAGTAAAATTGCTGCGTGGAGTTGTTCAATGTTTGGCTCTTAAAAGATGTTTGGTCTTGGAGAATTAATTGCCCATCAACTAATCAAAAGAAAAACAGAGTAAGGCAACCAGATAGAGAAGAATTGGAGACTACGTGCTGCTCTTCTCTTTTAAAGGACAAATAAAAATGGGGTTTATCTTAAACACCTTTCCTTCCAACTTAACAAATGTATAAACCTCACAATATGTAATGAGAAAAAGTATGTTTGCTTTAAGCAATACAGCTATGCTTTGGCCAAATCTAAATCCAGAGTCACACATAATGAAATCTTTAACATTACAAGCAAAGTAGAAGGATCTATCTCCAAAATAGTGTCTTTCAAGCCATCGGTTCTATTTTGTAAGAAGGCAGAGATATGCTGAAGTGTAAATGGTTTTTTGCTTTACCTACAAGTTCCTTAAGAGTTTAGCAATTAATATTCAATGTTAATATTTTTTCTGCTTTTACTTTTTAGCATGCATTTTACTAATGCATGCATTAATATAATCATGCCAGAAGACTGTGCTTGTGTGTGAGTTTACGCAACATTGTATCCCAAAAATGAGAGAGCAGACTGAATATTTATTCATATCGAGAGACCTTATGAACAGCATGTAAATATTTTTTAAAAATAAATTTTTGAAAAATTAACAAAAGCTAGGTTTATGAAGTCGTTTGGAGCACAGGTAAACATACAAGCAGCAAGATGGACTGTTTTCCTCCCTCAACTGCTTCAAAAATCCAGGAATCCTGGATTTGCTTTGCAACATCACCTCTCTTGTAGGTCTGTTTATCTGGACTTGTCTGGAATTTTCTTGCTGTAAAGATGGAATTTGTCTGTCAGGCAGTCCAGTGAATCTAAATCTTGATCAGTAAATTGTGGGATCTGTGAAGTATGTGCTACTTCCGGCTAATTTTATTCTCTCTCTACACAGTCTTGCTTTTCACTGTCCCACAACTTCATGCAGCTACAAACCACGTGTGAATAAATGGCTTTGCAAACATCAAGAAATGTAAGATACTGACAATATGTATCTAAGTATATTATCTGTGTTGGGGAAAGACGTTGAAAGTATTTCCAAAAAACTCAATACAAGCATCAAGCAGACATGTAGGTCATGTTGCTTCAAAGCTGTGCAGTTAGGTAGTAAATAAGGAGGACTATGAAGCACCATCTACTGATACTGTAGACTTTAAATGACAAAAACTGCATGAGTGGCCACCCAGAAACCTAATACAAGGCAATGTTTGAGGCCTAAACTTTCCACTGTTTTCGAAGATGGTCAGAAAAAGAATTTAACTCTTCAGATCCTGGTCTCAGAAGACATATGCCTCTTCCTCCAACACCTTCAGCTTAAGTATCACAGACTCCTGCAATTTGATGATTAGACACTGCAGTTAGCTATATACACACAAACAGGCAACCACCAAAGGGCAACCATAGTTCAGTTCCTCAGCTGACCGATCACAGCCCCCACCTGAAACCTCACTCAAGCCTTGATTGTACCTTAAACAACCAGTAAAACCCAAAAATTAGCACAAAGCATTTAAATCTCTTGATTAAAGGATGTCAACAACCTTGCTTAGCAAGATGCTTAGAGATAAATATTTGTGTGCATGTGCACACATGTGCATATGTGTGTTCTTCCAAACAGCCTATGGGTCATTCAGTAACTACAAAAGTCTAGGTGTGGCATATAGACATGCTATATTTAGAATAATGATTTTTTTATAAACCTCAAATACTGTTTGAAGAGATGTGGTTTTTGAGTTTACATGCTGATGGGAGGCTACGGGAAACATGGTGAAGACCATATAAGAGCTCACATTCTAGATATAGTGATTTTTTCTAGATGGAGAATCCTGATTATCTTTCTCATTGTGTATGTATAGAAATAGCAATAGATGTGTATGACAAATAGAGACACATTTTTTACCATATTTTTCCTTGAACTAGCAGATATGAACTAGACATGCAAATAGATCCCAAAGGAGGGATTTGCACTTGGCTTTACACAACAGAACAAAATTTCTAGAAGCTCTTGTAGTAATGAGCCCAGATTGATCAGAATAATGCACCAGATTCTATATTTGTTCTTCGTTTGTTTCCACATGGCTTCAGTTTTTGATAATAACATGTCTCTCCATATTCCCACAAGTCTCCAAAGGCAATTTCAGCACGTCTTTAAGATTAAACAAAAAAAGTCAACTAACATCTGTTCCTGTATGACCTCCTAAATACAAAAATAATCCATAGCCAGGTACATACACAGAGTTTTAGATGTCACTACTCCACACTCTCAGCTTTCAGAATCCTAACAGGGAAACTTGCAAAGATCAAGCCTCTTCATGCTCCAAACAACTGGGATTGTACCTCCTGTATTGCCAAGACTATTAAACAAATAGGCAATTCCAGTGTTGTTGTAAGATGTTTTCATTGATATGTAAAGTCATTATTTGTTCTTGGTGGTTAAAAAATTAATAAACAAGCCTAGATACTTTTCCTTAAAAATACCAATCAAATTTAAGCTGTTCCCAGAAGAAGTACCTTCCAGCCCTTAGCAATTAGGGAGTATGTTACATTGCATTAATAGGAGTAAGCTTTTAAAATTACTAGGTCCAGACAGCTTAATCTTAGGCGTCCTAATAGTGTTTGTTTGTTTTTCTGTTGTTGTGGTTTGTTTGTTTGGTTTGGTTTGGTTTGTTTCTTTTAGTAGTGGAAATGCCAGAAAATTGGAAAAATGCTTGGTTTAACATGGGGCAACAGGATGATCCTGTTGGCTAGTTAAGTGAACTTTGACATAGACAAAATAAATGGAAAAGCTGGTAGAGCATTCATCTAATAAAGAATTAAAGTTAAGAATGTGACTAATGCCGACTACTGTTATATTTGTTACAAAACTCTCTAATTCTCTAAAGAGACAGAAAATCGGTTAATAAAGGCAGATATAGATACATATCTGACAAGATAACATCACAACTAAAAATTCTGTGCATTTAATGAAAAAAACCAGTTAACTTACAGACCTTAGAAAGGAATTGTTAATAAAAATAAGTGACAAAGTGGAATATTTCTAACAGAATTTGTCAGAGATCCAAAGTCTGTACTAGAAAATAGTTTTGACATAGTTCAGGAAAAAACTTAGCAATAAAAATTGTTTTAATTCTGCCTGGGGAATTCTGCTACAAATGCAATTACCTTCAGGAGGATAAAGTAACCTTTTTAGTCTCACATAACTGCAGATGTCAGGTAAGCTAAACCTGGTTTAAGCAAATCCAAAGAGAAAATAATGCAGACAATCTTAAAATAGTAAATAAATCAACAAATATTAAAACAATCAGTGAGAAAAGGACAATTTTTGAACCAAAAATAACTTACACTCAATAAAGAATAAATAATAAAATTTATTTACCTGTGATTTACAGAAAGCCAGGCTAATGCTTCTAATGGTCCTTCTGGCTTCAGAATCTATAACTCTAGTCATTTGTTTTCTGCCTATATACAGGGGCAGCTTTTTTTTTTAAGTAGATCACCTTTTTTATTTTACACCTTATTTTCCTTCGATCTGGAACTTAAACTCTTGGAAGACTTCCTGGGAGGCATAGAAGACTGGTTTTTAATCATTTGAAAAATGGGGAAAGAGAAATATCTCATTTTTCAGACCCAAGGTCACACTGTATGAAAAAGTACATAATGGTATTGGTTTCATTCAGTGGCAATGAAATTCATGGCATTCATGGTCATGTAATGACCATTCTTTTACTCACAAAACTCAAATATTTTCAGTGTTTTCTAACCTCAATTCAACTTTACTCTTGATTACAGTTCAAGTAATATCTATCTCTATGTTTCCAGAAAAATTCAAAAGCTGTAACGATAAAAAGGAAAAAACCCCACCACATTAATTGGAACAGCTGCTCTTTAGTGCTAGAAAAAGAAAACATGAATAAAGCTACTAGAATAAATATTTTGCTCCTAGATCTTCTGATCTTTTATGATCAGTTGCTCTGTACTCCCCTGTGATAATGAACACCTACTCTACCTTTTCTGCTTGTAGAAATTGCAAGTAAGTGTCAAGAAAGTTGAGAAATATGAAAAAAAAATGTGCATCCCTAAAAAACTTGCACATCCCTATTGGAATTTTCTTGTAGAGAGCTTCATTCTGACATTTCGTGTTCCTAATAACATTTATATTGGTGTGGAGCAATCCAGGATCAAAGTTCCTGAAGAGTTTATGCATATAACTATCACAAAGTCACTACTATGCTTTGTAAATCTGCCAAGAGAAGCTACATGCATATGTTAGAATCCCTTCCAATACTCTTTCCCTTACTTCCATCTTTTCACTACCATTATTAATACATAGATTATTTAACACTAGAATTATGTCCTCTATTAAGAGAATTATTTATATGCACACATTCAGTATATTTTAATTCAGTATTTTTTGCAGAATATTTAATTAGCAAATATCCCAACATTAAAGTTGGCAGCAATGAGAGGAACAACATATAGACTGAAAAATAAACATATAAGTCTGAAAAAAATGTCATCAAGAAATATTGTCTTGAAGTGTGCTAGCGTCATTTAATGCACACTTAATAAACATGTTGCTAGGATCAGCACTAGCCCTTATGAAGCTCCCTGAATCCACCACAGAGGAAGTAAAAACCTCACAGTTAGTGTTAGGTGGTGCAGCTTTTGTAATAGCCACTGAAATGGTAATCTCCTTTCTTTGCCTATGAGTCAGGTACAAACTATTCACTAAGAGATCAGCTTTGTTTCTTTTTTGAAGGAATGAAGTTATGATAGCCTATTGTCATTTGTCCATGGCTATTTATCCATGGATAGTGAAGCAAGACATTTTGGTGACAAGTTTTTTTATATTTTAGGAATTTCCATTTCCTTTGTTATTGTATGCATGCCCTTTCTTTTGCTATGGATGTTGTTTATTTATCTGTAAATATAGATACTAGTAACAGGAAACAGAAAATAGAAATAGGGATTCTTTGGAGGGGAATTAATTTCTTCTTCCCTTTACACAGTGTTTTCAGACTAGATGGGAACTGAAGGGCTCCAGAGCATCATTTTTTCAGTCGGCTGCACACAGAAAGCTGAAAAATTAATATAATGTCTTTGAGTTGCAATCTATTTCAAGTGCTGTGAGCCACAAATGCAAAATATTTTGATTTATGATCACACAAACACACACACACAACCCCCCCCCAAAAACTTCATATTTTAACTGGCCTAGAACAACTTATTACTAAGTAATGAACAACCTAGAAAAGAGTTGACCATTGTTTTATCAGTTTCAGTGTGGTAAGGCTGTATTCCTAGTTGCCTACACATCTTACTCTGAAATTTCTTGTTTTTAGCTATGGAGAACATATGCTCCTGAGGAAGAAAATAAAGCATACTAGCCTCACCCACAGTCTCTCGCTGTTGACTGAGGAGACCATGGGCTGCCTTTCTTACTACCTCTCACCAGTTTTATTTTATGGGCTAACATCCACCAGAAGGATATGGAGCACTTACGGAAAAATCATAATAGACAGATCAAAATATTATGTCCAAAAGAAAGTACAGGACTAATTTTGCTCAGACCTGAACATTTAGCTAACATAAACTCTTCAAATCACTTCTGTGAAGAGCCTTTTTTACCTGTCCCTCTTTAGACAGAAGTGCAGCTGTTTTATTGTCTGAAATATACTTTCTGTTCTTGGCAATCTATCATGAATTGCAATGTCCTTTTCTCCAGACATACACTGAAGATCAGTAAAATATGTTCTTGCTTTATAAAAGAGTTATTGAAAAAATTACTACTTAAACTATCAGTGTATTTATTAGTTGCCATTTGCACCTGAAGCATCTGATAAATTAGTTTCTAGGTATTTTCTCCTAAGGACTTCTGCTACATACTCCATATAGGGTACAGGAGTAGAAAAGGTTGATCATATGGGAAATTTAAGAGTGAAGTCTGTGAATGAAGTTTTGGAAAGAATCAACAATAATGTACTAAGAAAAATTAGAGCAATATGAAAAAATATTATTAATATTATTAAAATGAAATTTATTATAAATATCTGCTAACATCTACATTAATTTACATTTTTCAGGGTCAGCCTTCAACTTGGAACTGGAGAGAAATGCTGCTTACAACTTCTTAGAAATTATGAAAATTTCATGGATAATATAATGTAAAGCAGCACAATATTGGTCTAAGAATATGAGCTGACTAATCCAGTATTAATCACACTTGCAACTAATGTACTCATCATAATAAACACAAAAAAATTTTCACCTCCCTCACCCTTAGTGCTCCACCACTATGCTCATCACACAGAGGTGTTGAGTGTATAACACTAATAATTCTGTATATCAGTTTTGGTCTTAAAATATGCATTTTGAGATCAGGAGGGGTGTGTTCACATTAACATTCAGAAAGAAAAGTATAGTGATATAATATTTGCTGTGATACAATGAAAATGCAAAGAAAGAACCAAAGAAGTTATGGGTTTAGGTTCCGATCTTACGCTTTTGCTACTTTAGGGCAAGAATAAGTGTCAGCTGAATATTTATGTATCACCTATCAGTGGAGATGAAATCAAGTATGTGGGGAAAGGAAGCTGTAAAGCTTATCAGCTCAATTGAAAGTCACTACTTCTACCTCCAGTGGTTCTAGTTGGTTGCATTTTCTGTGCATCAGACAAAACATTAAAATCCACTGCTGGTTTACATTAGTAGGCTGTTGAGCAGTCTGTCTGTTTTCTTGCTACAAATAGATGTGATTCAATAACAGGAAGGAATTTAAGGTGAAAGCATGAAATCTGAAATCCAAAACCTACTTTATTTTTGGCACCTTGCTTTGGGGACTGGCAAAGTGGATTGTGGTAGAAGACTAAGAGCTTGGATGGGCTTTTCGTTGTATCTTGTAGAAAAGGCAAAATCCTAGCCATACCCCTACTAAGGTTCATGTCACAACTTGTCTGGTGCAGAAGGTGCAAGATGAACACAAAGGCAGAGAAGTGATGAGTATCTTCAAACAGTATTCAGGTTTAATCACTGTTTTTATGGGAAAATGAGAAGGTTTCATAGTAGAACTCAAGGTAGAAAAATATGATGTAGATTTAAGCCTAGATCCAATAGGTCACTGTTTGGGTCTATTTATATTTCTAATCGGGTGCACAACTTTGTCAGGTAGGGATACCCTTGTCCTTGATATTATTTAATTTAGCCTTAAGCACTTTGACTGAATGAAAAGTGTTCATTTACAAATGAATTTCAGATGACTCGTGGGATTTGCATATAAAAAACCACCCATAAACCTTTTTTCTCTTGCTAACAGGCATGACTAGACGTTGTAGAATGAAATTAATTAACATGTGTCCTTGAATTACCTGGTAATGCTTAGCAGAAACAAATCAAATCCTTTTTAAAATTTTGAAAACCCAAACTTCATTAAAAAATACACAAAAAATTACACAAAGCTCACCTACAAATTGAATTTTTAAAAACTACAAGCCACATTTTAAAAAACTACTCCTTTGCTACTAACACTGGTACTTCATCAAATGTCTAGGAATATTAAGACACAACTTAGCTACCATTTAAAGTGAAACCTACTTTATAAAGCTATTACTGATACCAGTAGAAATAGATTGCATATTGAAATTAAGAAGTACATAAGTCACTTGAAAATGTATTCATAAGATTCAGTTATACAGTAATGATGGTATTCATCCATTAAGTTTGCTATTGTCTTCGCCCTGATCATATATATCTTTTTCTTTAATGTTATGCAGAATGGAAAAGGTGCACATCCTTTCAACATTGAAAAAGAAAAAAAGGCAGAAAATAACAGGAGAATTGTAATTTCTCTATCAATACAAACTCTACTTTCATAGAAATTAATCTTTTCTTCATAGTTTTTCTTACAGATTAGTTTTTATAAGACTAATTTGAGAGATTAATATTCAATAATAAGAAGAAATATCTTAGTCTTTGCTGATATTCTCTTCATCTTCATGGCTTTTGAAGGTTGCACTTCTTCATCCATTCATGCTATAGAGACATTATTAGTTTTCTCTAAACCCTGTTTAACATCTTCAGAAAACCTTTCCATATATAGTAAATTATATAGTAAAACTTATGCTGAGTGATGGTCTGACTTTTGCTTGCATATCCACCCTTTTAATCTGTGTTACAAGGAGAGATGGTTCACAGTGTTTAAAACTGAGAAAACTGCTCTTTATATTTGGACCAATAACTTTATAGGAAAGAAATTGCTTCTCTGACTCAATTAAATTCCAATACAAGAAGTGTTCCTGGGAATTTTACTCAAACTGATCATCTCACTTTTCTTCTATTGCTGATCTATCACATAGATATATTTTATTTGCAGCTGACAACTGCAAACAGAAAAGAAGAGAAAGGGAAAACACCCCAAACTTGGGTAACTTGAAGTTTCTAAGAGATAGAGAAAAGGAAGGCAAAATAAAACTAATATGTTAGTGGTCCAATAGTCACAGCTCTCTCAGAACATATGTGAAACCAAATCCCTCAGTCTCCCAAAAGAACAAGGGGTAAAGTCAGATGTTTATGAGTGAGGTAAGTATAGGTGATGACAGACACTGAGGGAACTCTTAAATGCTAAGATGATGCAGTTATGGGTTAATGCAATTCTACAATATTTTAGAAAAGATTCTCTGCTCCAATCTGTGATTTTCAGTTTTTGAAACCAGGAAATGAAAGCCTAAGAAGGGATGCATCTATAAATACATCAGTACTGTTATTACTGGGGAGGATAAAGATATTACAGCTAAAAGGCAACACTGACACAATTACAAATGGTTATAAACTTGAGCTGAATATATCTAGCCTGAGAATTAGAACAGTTTTTCTAACTATCAGTGTAGTGGAACCACTTAGTGCAAGCACCAGAAACATATGCCTGAGCTAGATTTTAAAAGAAACTCTAATAAATGTATTTCTGGGATTATAATCCTGAAAGAGGATTTGACCTGATGATGTGAGGAGCACCCTTCACATCCTTAACTTATTCCAAGAGGAATGATAGAGATACTACCTGCCACCATGTGAAATTCTGTGGAATAGTTACAGGAAAGTATTTCATTCTATTATTTTCCAGCTAAATCCTGAAAGATGGTAAATTTATGCCATTGTCATTAATTCAGGTCAGTTCTTAAGATTCAAGTCTGCTGGAATCCTGTAATCCTTTCTGAGTGCTAAATTACCATCTCCAGTGCCTGTCATGCCATGTGCCAGCAGTGTGCCCTTGTGGTGGCAGAGGTTATCCTCTTTTGTGGCTGCATTTACAAAAATGTAGCCATTAGGTAACTAGCAAGGAGATGCAGGGGGAGCCGGAGAGGGAACCTTGTTGCAGCCTTCCACGATCTGATGGAAAATTATAGTGAAGACAGAGGCAGACTCATCTCAGGGGTGCAAAGCAATAGGGCAAGCAGAAGCCAAAACTCACAATCAAGGGAAGAAAGACTTTTACAGTGGGTTTTGTTAAGCAATGAAACAGGTTTCCCAAAGAGACATTGGAATCTGCATCCTTAGAGATTTTCAAAACTAAGCTGAACAAGGCCATGAACAACCTTCTCTAAACACTGGAATTATCTCTACTCTGAGTAAGATGTTTCTTGCACACTGTTTTTCTGACTGATGCTGAGAATTATTCCCAAATTAATTTCTACTGTGATTTTTTCAAGTACAACTGTGCTTCAGATGCTGAGCTTAAAACCTGTAAAGGTATTTCTAGATGCACATTTAAAATGCCACTTTTGCAAAGCTTGCCTTCTGCCCATTAGGTCTAGTAATTTTCTATCTGCTGAGTAAACATCTTCCTACAGATAACTGCTGAGTCTCATGCATTAGAAGAACTTTGTGGCTGTGTTTACTAAGATTACACAAAATAAGCTTCTTGGTGATTTTAAGATTTCTTTATCTTCTTAGATGTTGATTCAGAGTGCTTTTAAAAGTTACAAAAATGCTGTCTTCACATTACTAGTTGGATGCAAGACAGCTCATTATATACTTTAAAAACCAATAACCTATTACAGGTGTTTGTTAATTCATTTCAGTGTTAGATAATATGACATGTGAAAAAACCAACCAAACACGAATCCTAATTTTTAGCCAAAAAGACTAGTTGGCTCTTTTTTAGTGAAAGGAGGTTATGACGCTGACAACTGTTTTTCTAGGGGTACCTTGCTAAAAAATCTTCCATTTTCCTTCCG
The DNA here is from genome assembly GCA_013396775.1 of Cephalopterus ornatus. Lineage (NCBI taxonomy): Eukaryota > Metazoa > Chordata > Aves > Passeriformes > Cotingidae > Cephalopterus > Cephalopterus ornatus. The sequence continues at coordinate 29,371 of VZRE01014901.1, read as the reverse complement.
TTGCCTCCATCCCTCTCACATCATGGCAAACTCATTTTTGTGAATTGCTTTTGTGTCTCCTAATGATACTTGGAAAACCATGTTGCTTTGGTTTTGAAGTTTAATACTGTGCAAAATGATAGATACAAAGAAAGTGAGAAAAAGAAGTATGTCCATATTGTCCAAAATGTTATCACCACTGGTCATTACTGAATTATATGTACTGTAAGTACTGTAATTATGTTACAATAATTTACATTTTTTTCCTCTAGAGTAATCTTCAACCTCTTGACATCGCCCACTAGCTTTTGTGCAAGTCCAAATCAGATTTTGACTGTGGTGAGTGCCATATTCTAGTGATTTCACATTATTTCATTTGCATAACCTTAGACACACACAAGTTAATTGGAATTGCTTATAGTGGTTTATTAGTTAGTTTTCTCTCCTTAATTACTCCAAACAATGCACACCTAGCAGGGGTACACCATGAAATTTGTTTTCTCTGCTGCTTAACTCACAAATGGAATGTGCTGCCTCAAAGTAAAATCACTCTATTTTATTCACCATCAAAGCATGTAGTGCACTAGGGCCATCACCTTTTCAAACATGATTTCTTCTCAATTTCAAGAGTTACTAAAATGAAAAATTTAATATGTAAACAGAATCTCTTCAAAACTAGCAAAGGTCCAAGAAACTTATGTGTACTTATTCCTCCTTCAAAGGCAACTTCCTCCATAAAATAAGTATTAATCAGCAGAAATGGTTTCAAGCAAAATTTTCCTTCCCAGCTACTCAGACTTAGATCCCATGTCATTTAGCCTGACATTGTCTGAAGTTTGACATTGTTGTTACTTTGTAAGTATCCAATTTTGTATATGTTTGAAGAAATGAAATTAGGGAAGATATTATTAAATTATATTGAATGTTACTGAGAGTATCTCAATGAGATCAAAGAAAATTGAAAGTAGGTTTGGCCTCCCTTCTCTGTATGACAGGATCAGTAATGGAAACTAAAGAAGTTAATGGATTAAGATACTGGAAATGGGATGATTAAATTTTCTAAACTCAGTAGCCTGGTCCTGCTTGAACTATCCAGGGGAATATCTCCTGGGCCTTCATTCAGTTCACTTTGGAGTGTGCAGGATATGGATTTCACCTTGCTTTTCTACAGTTGCCTGGGATGTGTAAATGCACTTTGATACCAAAAGCCATTTCAGAAAATTTGCAAAAGGGCAAAAATAAACAGTCTGACAATCACAACAATGGAACAAATTTGGCTAAATTAATTTGAAGCCAAAATATCTAAACGTATTCAGAGTGTGCCTTTTGGTTTTCCAGGCCAAAAATTAGATAAAAATTTAATAGATGGTGCTTGTATTGTAATAACTGTAAAGTTCTTTGAGCAGTTTAATAGAATCATAAAATCATAGAATCATTTAGGTTTGAAAAAATCTTTGAGATCACCAAGTTCAACCACTAACCTAACCATGTCAAGTCCACCACTAAACCATGTCCCTTGATGCAACATCCACATAACTTTTAAATAACCCCAGGACACAACCACTTCCCTGGACGGCCCATTCCAATGCTTGACAATGCTTTCTGTGAAGAAGTTGTTACTAATATCCGATATAAACCTCTTCTGGTGAAACCTCAGGTACCCTGTTACTTGGGAGAAGAGGCTAACTCCTGAGCAAAAATCCTTTTCCCTTTGAGAGAGGTGTACCACACCCACAGGCCTGGTGTTGTGTAAACTGACCCTTGATCAAAAAATGCCAAAAACAATAGGTCTCAGCTAAGCTTTATTGCATATATTACAATACAGATACTTTAAGGATTAAATGTCTCTCCAATTTCTTTTGATCACCCTGGTAGAAACTCGTCTTTGGGTTTGCCAAAATAAAAAATTAAATACAATCTATAACTGAAAAGCGTCAGCATGCATACCCCAACTATGTGTTGTTCTTTTCTAATGTTGGTTCCAACCACCTTAGCAACAAAGTACAGTGGTAGGGCCTCTCCCAGTCTGATCTGCACAAGCTGACTAATGATTATGGGTTGCCTACAGCTGAGAGTTACCTAGATTAACATTCATGAAAACATTCATTCCATTAGATTGATAACAATGTCTCTGCCAACTGTGAGAGAAATGTGTTATCTCGAGAATATACCCTTAGTCCCTTGCCTTGGTTAAATTGGTATTTAATTACTTGTGAGTTGTTTAACCACACAAGGTGTTTTACTGATAAATAGGCGGAGAGATATAAGCTCTTAAGAGCTGTTCAATAGCTGAAAAACAGGGAATACAAGCGGTGCAGACCTTGATCCCTAATGTACCAGTGATTAATAAAAGTCTCTTTGTCAGTGCAATCGTTGGCACCTTTGACAAATCTCAACACCTGATTGCTCCTTAGGTACTTAAATACCTTAATAAATCTGACTCCTAGGCTCTCATCATGACCAAAAATCCATCAGGAGGTGGGCACATGGTTGTTACTCTTGCTTAATCTTGTTTTTGTTGTAAGAATCATTCTTACATGTCTTTAAAATTGAGAATAAATTTTATTTTCATTCATATTTATAAGAAATTTGCATAAATCTGCTCTTGTCATGTGACTCCTGGATGTTCATGGTCAGACACTTCAGATGTTGCTACTTAGCTTGATGGACTTGAATTTGAGGCTTCATCAAAATCTTATTTAGCACATAAAAAAATAAGTTCACTTGAGACTCACTTTCTTTTTCTAGTAGAGTTACTAGTAGCTTATTGTTCAAATAAGGAGAATGAGTTCAGTGATGACTATTCAACAGTTTTAATAACTGAGAACAAAGCACACGTTATTATATGCCAAAAGAAGTGAAACGGAAATTCTCCTAACATAAAAGAAACTGAATCATGGAGTTAAAGGACCAACAAGCAGCCAAAGGCACACAGCAAAAAAAATTTTTAATAAATAAATGAAAGTGAAAAATAAGTACTACATTCTTGTTGAATGAGAACTTCACTCAGAATTTCATTTTTCTCAATAAATTTACAGAGTATTGGAAAATTGGTGTATGAAATTAAGCTCACATTGAGCAATTAACTGCAGAGAAACTATTGTATTGAGCATCTCCTATAAAAGAATTTTTTTAAAAAAAGACACAAAAAACAACCAAAAATGATATGAAGAGAACAAAAAAATGTGTGCTATTCCCTAAAATATCTATGTAAAAGTTAATCCACCAGTTCAAGGTGTTTTCACAAGTATGTCAACACACCTCCTATCCACAATGAACTAATCTGATCAATTTCAAGTCAGTGACTGCCTACTCCTGATCCTTCCTGAGGAAGGACTCTGCTCTGAGCAACATGAGATCTCATCCAGGCTGTTACCATCCCCATGCCATATGGGTACAACACTCTCATTCTGGTTTGAATTCCTAGGTAGATTTACAGCTTAACAACTGTTGTGATGCCTCCCGGCTGTCCAGACCCTCAATCTGTGCATCAGACTCATGTCCTCAGCATCAAGGAATTCCTGACTTCTCCACCAAGCAACATACTAAATTTATGATGCCATCACTTGGAAGGCATCCAATTTCCCGATCTTTGTGATAGTCTTCTCGTTTTCCAGAATTAGTCTTTCTGATTCTGGAGCCTAAATTCCCAAATTAGGAAGCCTATTACCATAGGATAAATACCTTTATTGAAACAGCAGACTGATTTTACAAAGCTGTCATGGTTTTCATGTCACTCAAAGAATGCGTAGTATTTTACAGTACTCAAGATTCATTCACCATGAAAATCAAATCTGCCAACAGACAGACAGACAGACAGACACACACACACACTCTCAAGTTTCAGCTTTGTTAACTGAACCAAGAATGAACTCCTGCTTTGCAAAGATCAGATCTGTACCCCGGTGGCCAATCATAATGCAATATACTTAGAATGTACCCTAACTTTCTGTTTGACTACTCAAGAACACCAAGTTAACCTGTTTAGATTTTGATAGCTCAGTATGCAATGTCGCATCTAATCATGTATCAATTCTCCTAGCCTATTCTGTAAGTCATATTGTGGGATTATTAAGGGCAAACAGAAAACACACTGAATATGAGGAGCTATGAATTTATTGGTAGTATAAATGAAATCTTAACAATGTAATCAACAAGACATTATCAGAGAAGACTTACTTTTAATGAAAAAATAAATTAAACACTGTTACAGCAAATCAGTTTCAAAATAATACAATTAAAATTCATATAAAGCATGCACATAACTGCTTTGTGATGTCTATTCCTTTCTTTCATGTTATGCAAGCCCTTTCATTGCCTTTTAGAGTCCTAATGTTGACAGTGTCCATTTGATTGTGGTAATTGAGTGTACAGCTGGTCATCACCATCCTATGTCCTTTGCCATGTGCTGTTGATATTGATGTTCTCCTCTCCTCTTCTCTATGACCCACCTTGGGTCATTATTATCTTTGCTAATATGTTTTTTACAATTTGCTCTTTCTTTATTGGTTTATGAATTCTTGTTACTTCCAATATAATATGTATGGTGGTTTTTTATGTAGCTGTGCATATTCACTCTTTTTTCTGTTTCTCCTAACCCTATCCTGAGCACTGCTGAGATGTCTCCATCTCTCAGATAGTCAAGAGGTCTGCAGGGCCAGCTTGTGCCCATTTATGCTTGTGTATTGTGTCGTCTGCTCCCACTTCTCAAGACCTCAGCTATCATACCATGCCTCTCTTTCTCCACAGTATATCTTTATACCAGTCTCATAAATCCCTTATTCTATGGAGAATATATTGGTTTATACTATACATACAATAAAATGGCTACACCACATGAAGAAAAGTAAAATAAGTTAGACACAGCCACTAGACAAGTTCCTGTTATAGCTAAATCAATTATAAACAAAGCTCCAGGCAGGTCATGGCAAGTTCAGGTAAAGCAACCTCAGTGCTGAGGCCTTGGAGCCTCTGCTTGTGCCTGTTACCAGCAGTGCCACTACTGCAATTACTGTGCTATAGAGCTACAGAACCGCTGACAGTCACGCCTGAAAACCGAAACCCTAACCTAACACAAACCCTGTAACATAAATACACACACACATATATAGGTATTTAATATCTGACTACGGAGTAGGATTACACCATGCTGACCTGACCAAAACAGGGTGCTATTTGTGAAATATGTATTGGAGGGGGCCACATCAAGTAAATATGAAATAATATTTGTAGTGAGTACCAGCAGGAGATCACAGACAATATCAAAGCAAGTTCATATTTAGTAGGAACAGTTACACAACAAACGCTTGGGTGAAGGTTAAGTCCTTAAAGTTTGTCTATACATTGACACTTAGAAAAATTGTAGATTTGTTTGACATCACTAAGTTTCTATCTTGTCATTTCTCTGCAATGAAAGGGGACTCAGACTGGTTCCACTTGATTTATTCCAGAAATAAACTAAAGCTATTTTATATATGTAAGAGAATGTCACTTCATTCTTTCTTCCACATCTTTTGTAAATTGTGACTGGTTTTCTCACATATTTGAGTGACTACCCATAGGTCATTACAACATTCTTTACTTCTATTAAACTTGGAAGGTTACACAGTGACTCTGCAAAGCCTTTGTTATTTTCACCTTCATGAGTCATCACAAGGTGTTTACACCTTACATACAAAAATAAGGGAATGTACAACTAACCTTGATTTGAGAGCATAATGGTTAGTAATCTATTGGCCAACAGTAACCTACATTTTTTCAAGAGATTTCTTCTGCTGAGTTACTAAGCAATCAAACACTGGATATTTAGTTACCATAATGAGTAAAAAATGTAGCTTTACAGAGCTAATGGTTGGTAACTTGAGGCTGTGGATTTTGGATGGTTTTTTTAGGAGTGAGGATCTGATATCATGTTGCTATTAATTTCTTTGTATGTAAAAATACCTTTTTTTTCCCCTTTTTCCCCCCCATTTTCATACCCTTTATCGTAATAAATGACACAATAGATTCTTGACATTGATAGTAGAGGCTGTACATATGCAATGGTGAATCAACTGCTCCACAGGTAATCCCTTTATGTTCACAGTTGAATGTGTTTAGATGGGTTGGCTATTCTGAATAGATATTAGCCCTGTCCTCAGAGTATTATGACATTAGCTACATTTATAAGGACAGCAACAAACACTAATTTATAATGCATTAAAAGTAGACAACGAAGACATTCAAACCAGACCAGTGACAAGAGAGATCTGAAATAGACATAAGTGCTTAGTTGGAAAAAGAAGTGGAGTTAAACACTGCCATAAATAGCAGCTCTTAAACAGCCATTTATCTTGGCCGTTTAAATTATTCATTAGGGACTAGGGAGGTACTAATGAAAGAAATATCCATAAGGGAATGCATTAGAGTCTTGATATGGTAAACTGTGTAGCCCAGCAGATTTCGTCTTACATACTCACCTACATTTTCTAAAGTACCTCTATCAAAAACATCATAGACTTCAAGGCTGTACAATAATGGAAACTCTATGATATGAATGCAGGTGACTGTACTAAAAAATCAAGAAAGCCATTTTCAAGAACACGAGATTTTATTTAAATCAAGAGTCTTCTGCCAATCTATCACAGCGATTACAGCTATTTCTACACCAGTGCCTTGATATAACCATGAATCATGAAAAGGCGCAGGTTTATAAAAACTGTTAACAAGCAGCAGAAAAATAATTGTCAGATGTAATGTCTTCTGCAGTCCACATGGAAACGTGTGAGTGCTTGTGGGTATGCAATACTTTCTTCCACTGAAAATTCAACAGCAAAAAGAGCTATTTAAGGGATTAGTATTGGAGAACTTTGAAGACTAGAATATCAGGCATGTGGGCACTCTGAGACCCTCTCTGAACATCTTTTCTTCCTCCTGGAGAGCTTAATAAGAGCAGCCTCCATCCCTTAGTGCCAAAATGAATGTACAGGAATTCCTACAGTGTTGTACAATATATTTAGGATCTCTACATTCTTAATTGCTGTTTCACAGTGTTTCTTCTTTCCCTTTTAATATCAGATCTCACATATATTAAGAAATTCAATTTTTCTGTAGTCTTTCCACAACACTGCAAAGCCTTGCAGAGTAGCAAGACAATTTTTACAGGTAGTCCCTTGTTTTGGTTACTCATCCTCCTATAGTGCAGGACTAGAGGATCTCTGGATCAGATATTTTATTATTCCAGCCAACTGTGGTTATCAGCAATGTTATAGCAGCAGATGTAAACCACCTTGCAATAGTCTAACAAAGTGATATTAACCAGATCAAATAAAATAAGCAAATCTGCCTGTGTAAGGTCTTGTGAGAACAATTTATACTGTAAAGTGCTAGCAGATAATGCACTAGTGAGGAGCTGTTGTCATGCAGGCCTGAGCCAAATTCTATCATTTTCCTCCTGCCAGCCATACAAAAATATGTTCTAAAGAGAAAGAAGTTGAAAACAGCTGCCTCAAATGTACAGACTGCAGACAGAATGTTAGGAATACCACAAGGCATGATTACACATGGTCTACTAAATTCTCAGGAAGAACTGAGACAAGCCACATTTTTTAATGACAGTTTAAAAATACTGTTCCAATTTGTCTTCAAAGGTGAACTAAAGTGAAAATACCTGCTACATTTGCCTAAGAATCTTTAATAAAGCGGAAGTGCACCTTAAATGGAGGAAGAAGGGTGAAAAGACAGAAAAAAGCAGAACTAATTTTTCAGTAATATTGGGACTTAAAATGAAAAAGAACGCCTGGTGAAGTGTTTGTGTGTAGCAGTCAAAAACACAGAAAATTATCCTCTTGTATTATGACTGTTCTTCTTTGTGATCTGTCTTTTTATTCTAGTCACACATTTAAATTATGTTTATAAACATATTTAATCATATATATATCCACAGATGCAGCATCTCCACCTACCATATAGTGCTCTTCTGTAAGAAACTTTGTCTGCAAAGTGCATCATCAAACATGCTAAGATACCTGTACCATTTTCAGTAGTGAGTTTTTGAAAAATGGAATCGTCTCCTCACTAGAATGTTACCCACCACATGATTTTATTCAGAGGAAAGATACTTTCAAATAGTGTTACAGATAACCTCTCCCCATCCTGTAATGTGCCAAGTTTTAAAAAGCATCCTACATATATGAGAAGTCCAAGTGTGCTCTTCTGTGGAGATCAAAGAGGGCCCTATAGCATAAAAGAGATCTGAAAGCCAAGGGACAGAGACTTCACATCAGACCATGGGGTGAGAATGTTCAGCTCAACCTTAACTGAGGCTGAATGAAAGATTATTCTGTTTCTCTCTGCCATTTCTCTGTCCTGAGCAAAAAGGGAACGTAATCTACATGAATGAATAGTCAGTTCTAGACAAGTAAAACACTATTTTTTGTTTTTCATAATTTAAAGAGAAAAATTAACTTTTCAAAGTTCTGGTTTTCAAATGCATTTCCAGTGTATTCTGTCTCATGTACATACACTGGCATATTCTGCCTTTTCCAAACATGTTTTTCCCTACATTCTTAGATTTTACAAACATGTATACTCAGATTTTTACAACACACTTAAGCAGCAGGTGTGTGAGCAGTACTTTGGAGTGCAGATGCCCTATCTGTCCTTAGTGACAGAAAGCTTTAATCTACAAGAATAAATCTTATTTAAAAGATATGTCTAGACTTAAGAAAACACTAAATTCAACAACTCAATCTGAATACTTTAAAAAAGACAGTGAGGATGATTCTCTTGGATCAGTTCTGGACAAAAAATAAATCTTCAGATCTTTCCTATCTAGAGAAAAGTCTCTGATCCTCCTGGGCAGATATACAAGTTCAAGATGTACCAAGCCCATTGAGAACTACCTTCTCTTTCTCCTAGATTCTCATATTATTTCTCTCTCTCTGATCAGATACTTTGTATCTCTGCTTTCAAATTTTTTTTCTTTTTTTTTTTCCTTCTGTCTGTGTTTGCACAGAGGGACTGGAGAACAGATGCATACTCTGAGAGATACAACACTGTAAATGAGAATCTGTTTAAACGATGCTTAATCTGCATCTTTCAAAAAGATAGCTACTCAGCAAAAGCATAGAGCTTCACATTGTAGTTGATTAAAACCATCTCCAATTTTTCAGGAGAGTTTTAAAACTCCTTGATTTTTATCCCTGAAACATAAACTATTGAAGGAGCATGTTGTTCTGTTACATAAGGTATCTATAGATCATTAAAAAAAGAAGTTATATAAAATGTACAATAAAAATGTTTTACTCTTGATAAATATTACCAATTGTGATTGCCGCAAAGAGATGTCAAGATACCAAAAATACTTCAGGTTAATTTTTTTTGAAAAAAATTGAAAGGAGAGACATATTTTTCCCTGTTAGGAGGAAAAGAATAAAAATTGAGGGATTCAAGTGTTCATTTTAGCAATCTTTTAAATTCTCTTTAGTGTGCAGTTGAGGCAAAAGGTATTACCCATCCAATATCCAGTCAAATAGTAATTTATATAAAGTAAACTGAATTTTTAACAAAAATAAGGAATGGAAAATGACCTGTTCAATTTTACTTCACACAGAGCCAGATTTCACTGTAAATCACCCATCCTTAGCATTCAACATTCAATTTCCTTCTATTAAAATGTGTATTTTTATGAGATTGAGCTTACATGGGCTTCATATATAATTTACACTCCCTAGGCAAAGCTATTTTATTACTATAATCACATTTAATGTAAGTGATCTACAGAAAAAAATATTTAAGTGGGATGGAAATGGAAACAAATGGAAATGTGAAGTGGAATGAAAATGATGCTTGAACATATTTGTTAAGTGAAGTCTGCAAGTGCTATCACTATGGAATCTACAGAAAATTCAGAGAGTTGAAGATTTGTCTCAAGACAAATAATTCAAAAGGCATATTAACATCTCCTACAGGAGGACCTGAGTTCTTTTTAAAAATAAGTGACAGGCACTTTCAAAAAGTCTGGAACTGGAAAGGTTTCTGTGATGATGTACTAAAACCAGAGGTACACTGATTTAGTCCCAGCAAAATCAAACTACTCAGATAGCTTTTCATATTAATTTATTCTGCAGATTTACAGAAGTGTCTAAAAATATTCAGGATTATACTAGCTAAGAATTGATGTCTTACATGTATGCAAAATTTCTAATAGGTTTACATTACATTCCTTGCTGTCTAAAGAGTGTGGATAGAGAAAGAAATCCACGGCAAACAACCGAACAGAATAATCCTACTATTAAAGGAGTGAAGGGCTGTCCTGAATGGCAATTGGTATAGCTGTTGGCAAGATGATTAGCAGTACCATTAGCACCTTTAATGTAATTGGACTCACACACGCAAGTTAAATTATCCTCGGGATTTATGTCACTTAGGGCAAAAGCTAAACTGAATCAAGCATTTAATACTTATTTTCGGATCTGCCTCATTACACCACCTGGGATGGGAAGGTGCTGATCTGCTCTGATCTGCACTGACCCCCCATCAGTCTTTGCAGCCCAGCGTTGCTGGCACTTGCACAGGTACTGGGATCTTCACGGTCACCGCTGCTGCTGGTGGCAAATTGAATTAACTTGCTCCTGAGCACAACAAAATGCTGACACTGCACTTTGTTCCTAGTGACTTGCACACTGCACAGTTTCTAAAATTCAGGAAGGGGAGAGTTCTCTTCATTTCTCACCAGATTTGTTATCAGAAACTATGCCAGTTTTCCCCACTGTATTTTACAAAACTCGCATTTTCACTGTGAAGCTTCTGGTTCACAGTTGAACCAGAATCAATAATCAGGATACAATAATTGCTGTAATTTTATTGTTTCAAATGAGTAGTAGTTTTTCTCCTTTCTGCATAGGACCCTAATGCCCTAGCAGAACCTCATCTCAGTGGAAGGCAAACCATTTTTTCCCTCTTTAATCCACTCTTCAGAAGTAGTTTCATGACTCATTGTGTCCTTTGAAAGGACTGATTCAAACCATTGTAGAACTGGAATTACATGGCATCACTAGGATGTGCCAATAACATTCACACAAGTGGGAAATGAATTAAGGAAAACTATAATTATGATCCATCACTCTAGTGATGTATTATTTAGGAACATTATCTGAGCAATGTTACAAACTGACCCACTAAGTACTTTCTGGGAATTCCTCTTAAAGTAGAATCCCATGGAGCTCATATGCTACGTGATAGGTATTTTGACTTGCACTTTCTGGAGAAATACAGCAGAAAATTTAGAAATTAAGTTTAACAAAGAATTTTAGTGTGTGCATACATTAAACACATGAGTCACAAAGCTTTGCAAATATTCTGTAATGCTTTTATCTCTCATCTAGTCTCATTCTTCTGTGTGATGGGAGACTTTGGCATTTCAGTCTAGGTGGAGTCCTACTACTACTTTTCTTTCCAGTCTCTCCCAGTGTGGTCCTTCTGAAGTGCAATATCCTTTTGAATGGATATTCAGATTCAGGTTTTTGTGTTCCCTGGGCTGTTTCACAAGGACTCCTAAGAACTTGAGAGTCAGCCAGAGTCAATGTTGTTGCTTTATCTTGAATCGGTTTTAGACATCAATGTTCAATAACCAAAGAAAAGTGACAAGAGAGCCACAAGAATGGAAGTACCAGAATCAGTGCATCATTTCTGACAGATAATGGCCAATTTTTTGGATAAAAATTTCCAACCTTCTCAAGATTGCCCCCTTCCTAATTTCAGCAACCACTTACAGAAAATGAGTAAACTGAAAGTACCTTACACCCTGGATCTTGATGTCCATACTCCTAACAATCCTAATCCCCTTTATCTTTGCTAGTAGCTAACACTTTCCAGACTGCTCTCTTGGGGAAACCTTGATAGCAGCCACAACACATAATGTGGCATATCCTGTGCCATATGAGGCCACATTCCTCTCTGCAGGAGCTGCACCATGTTTCCCACATATCTTGAACATACATTTTAAGGCTGCATGAAGCATGCTCTGGGGTGCTGATCTCTCCCCACTGGTCTCTAGATGGTTATAGTTAGGTGAAACACACCTCTTTCACTCTGAACTACCTCAAATAGCTCTTCCCCTTATTATTTGCAAATGAAAACAAATTCTATTAATTCCTAAATATTTTTGCTTTGTACTTTAAAACAGAGTCTTAATTATATTACTAACATCCACAAATTCTTTCAGGGAGTTTTTGAATTATTACTATGCTATTAATATCTTCTTTCTTCTTTTTCCTTCTTTTTTTTTTTAATTTGTGAGAAGAATCCTCACAGATCACTGTAAACCTCTATAATTTTCATTTGTACATTGCTACTTTCAAGCTGTTCAAAAATGTAAATGTAAAACAAGTTCAGACCCATGAGCTGTTCTCATGTTTCAATAGTAACATCTTCCTTTTACTTTCAGTACACTCAGTTGCTTTCCCTGCTCTAGCCCATCCCTAATCTTCCATACAATTCATGCACTTATCCCTATCTTCTCCTTTTTAAATAATGATTGTCACATCAAATGCTTTATTGAAATCCAGACAGATTACATCTACTTCATTTCCCTTGTCTAACATAGTCCTATTTTATCAAAGGAAGTTATCAGATATGTCTAGTATTATCTCTCTTTGGTAAGTACAAGATGGTATTCACAGACTGATCCTGATATATATATATACCCTGATCATATGCACTATCAATTTACATTTCTTTCTCAACCAAAGTAGACCCCACCACTATATTTCACTCCTACAAAAGTCACATATTCTTACAGTGATCTACATTCATAACATTTCTTCTAGGGATTAATTATAATTTCATTGTTATGTAATTTGATCCACAACAATTTGAAGATCCCAGGTAAAGCCAAAGATGGGACTAATCCCAGTAACATAAAATGTCAATGGTACATTCTCTGGGGAAACTGACTTAAAAACAGCTATATCTGTGATTGTCACACCAGATACATTTTACTGATAATAGTTATTTTGGTAGACAGACCTTTCTGCTAAATCTCCTTTCATATAAATATCAAGTTTTACAGTTCCTGCAGCGAAAACTGATGAAGAATTATGCCAGTAATGTCTTCTCCAGTCCCACTCTTATGCAACTCAGTCACTACCAGTAGCAAGAGAGAAATGTTCCAAGGAAAAGAAAAATGAAATGTGACCTTTGAATGCACATAGGATTTGTCATAGCAAATCAGTATATTCATTCTCTACAGTAAGTAGAGGACACCACTTTCATGTGACAGAGTTGCTTCTGTTGCTTCAGAGTAGGGAAAAAAAAATAGTGAAACAGCTAATATACCTGACTGCTTAAGAAAATTCTTTCATTCACAGTGGATACAGTGAAGCATCCATGAAATATTCTTACATCAAGTTCAATGGAGCTGGTGTCTAAGTGCATGCAGGATTAAGGTCATACTAAATATAGCTGTACTAAGAACATTGTCTCTAGGAACCAACACGTTCATATTGGAGAAGATAAAATGGCTCAGAGATGAGAGAAAGGGATTAAAACAACTTTTCAAGTTTTCATCAGTTCATATGCCCAAGATGAGAGAGTTGGTCATTGTCTCACAAGTAAGTGTCCATGGTGAAAAATTACAAAGATTTAAAAAGCTGCAGCTTCATTCAACTCTCCTTCTTCCTCTAGCTTTCCTCTCTCCATTCTCTTTCTCTTTAGGGTTTTCTTCTCTCTTATGTCACACTTGTTTCAATAATTACAGGGAATGATGTTTCAACCATCTGCCAAAGAAGGTTTGGGTCTGGATGATGCCTTTTCTTTCCTTCTTCTATTACCAGATTGCAAAAGTAGTTTGGAACTGAAAATAAAGATGAGAAAGAAAAGGAGTTAGGAAAAAATTATGATCTGTAGTACAGTCATCATGTATATTATTATGACATTAAAATGACTCCCGTGATGATTATGACGAAGATTCTAAAATTTTAATGATTTTTTTTTCTTTTTACTTCCAGTGAGCTAAAAAAAAAAATAATTATTTTTTTCTTTTGGCTGAGAGAAGGGGGGTATCAGTAGCAAGGAATAGGTAGGTAATCACAGCACAGCAATCTGAAGTGATTTGTTGAAATTTACACAAGAAGTGTGAAAAGTAGAACAAGAGGATCACCGCATCATGTGTGACTTGAGTTACACCTAAGTCTCTTAATCATATGAATGTATCAGAAGTTGTGACTGTGTATGCATTTTAGAAGGACAGAATTTGTCCCATCATGTTGTCTGGAGAAAAGTATGACCCACTGTAATATGCTTTAATTTATTCTCCTGTGGGCAAACTCATTGTGAATGCAGAAACAGACACTGTGGTGATTAGATTTAATAGGATTAGGACTCCCTGATGCCTTGCTTGTACAGTCATTGTTCAAATTCTTGTAGAAGGAGCATTTTAATTTCATTTCTTTGTAAAACTCAAACTTCATTATCTCTTCAGCTCATTTATGATTCAATTCATTACATAATATTTATTTTCTCTTCTAATAATTACACCTCTACTTCACCTTCCTAACTTGGCTGGTTTAGGCTGGGGTAGAGTTAATTTTCTTCACAGTTGCTGGTATGGTGCTATGTTTTGGATTTGTGCTGAACACAGAGATGTTTTTGTTATTGCTGAGCAGGGCTTACACAGAGCCAAGGCCTTTTCTGCTTCCCATACTGCCACGCTGGTGAGGAGACACAGCTGGGACAGGTGGCCCCAATTGACCAAAGAGATATTCAATACTATATGACATCATGCTCACTATATAAGTGGGAGAAAGAAGGAGGAAGAAGGCAATGTTTGGAGTGATGGTGTTTGTCTTCCCAAGTAACTGTCACATGTGATGGGGCCCTTCTCTCCTGCAGATGGCTGAACACTGCCTGTCCATGGGAAGCAGTGAACTAATTCCTTGTTTTTCTGTTCTTCTGTGTGTGGTGTTTGCTTTCTGTATTAAACTGTCTTTATCTCAAACCACGAGTTTTCCAGCTTTTACGCTCCCTATTCTCTCCATGATCCTGCTGGTGGGGGAGTGAGCAAGTGGCTGTGTGGTTCTTGGTTGTTGGCTGGGGGGAAGCCATAAAACTAACACATCTCTCTTACTGTACAGCACTCTCTGTAACAGGCTTGGTACTTTTAATGTGTTTCTGATTTTCTGGTTGCAATTCTCTCTTTAATCCTAATCACTATGAGAATCATGTTCCCTGTAACAGAATGCTTCTGTGGATACAGGTCGTTACTTAACCAATTCCCTAAAGTGCAAAATTCAATCTCCCATTTTGTTCAAGCATAAATTCACTAGAGAGAATGAACAGCCTAAAGGGAACAAATGCCAAATATAATAGTGAAGTCCTACATTTTCTTCTAGGTAGCCCTGCTGCTCAGGTTTTGCCAGGGAAACTATTCTCATTTCTGTTCTATACACAAGATGGTGGTTTAACTGCTCCAATGACCAATTAGATGTTGCTGGATCATTGTTGGTGGCATGAGCAGACACATTTTTCTGTCAAACTGTTGCAATCTGTAAGTTTTTGTTGTGTTAAAAAGGGTATCAATGTGCTGGTATCACCAGCGATTCAAAGTATTTCATGGTGGTATTTTTAGTGGTATCACTATGAAAGTAGGGCTGCATTCCTCACTGCTACTCTATCCCACTTTTAATAAGAACTGTGAGATCTGTTGTTAGTATACAGGCATCTTCTGTAACTGCATCATAGAGAAATATTTTCAATATTTGAGCCCCTTCTTCACCCTAATAACTGTGCATATATTTCCTATATATGTTGTTTATAATAAAAGCAAGACAGAAGCTAGCTCATCCATTCTAAAAGGAATACTCTTAGCTCAATGTGATTTAATAAAAAAATCAAAGCTAGAGTGATAACGTACTTCTAGAATGGATTGTAAAAAAGATCCATTCAGATGACCATTTTTAAAATTCCACTCTGTATATGGCCCAGAGTGTTAAATATAGCATGCTCCTGAGTAAATTAATACAGTGGCATATTCTTCTTAAATATGCCTTATGAAGGGAGAAAAAAAAAGAGTAAAAAAGTTTTCTTTTACATCTTCTCAATGCCAAAACAATGGCTGAAAAGTTTACTTTATTAATATGGTTTTATGTGTTTTATTGGGTGCAACTGCAATGTATCACCCAGAGCTCTGGAGAGGAAAACTATTTAACACAAATAAAAGCCAATATTTTTTTCTGTAAAGCTCAAGGAAGAGCTGAACAGTCAGGGGTCATACTTATCACTGCAGCTTTCTAGGGATGAGGCCTAAAGCTGTGAAATGTGGCGACCTCCTTCTGTTCTGTTCTTAATTCTGTTGTGTCACAGTTCTTTAGCACTTTTGTGCAAGATCCGCAGCTTTTGTAGCTCCTTATATCCCTCTTTTATATATAAGATTGTTGGACCCCATTTGTGATGGCAATGACATTTGGCTACAGTCTCACCTCCAATTCTTCCAAAGTATAAATTGTTATTTGAAATACTCTATGGCAAAGGATTAAAATACAAGCCCATTCTGCAGACAAGTCAATGGGCTTGCTCCTCTCTCCTCCCCAAAGCAGGGGAGTCTCTTTGGTAAGATTTGCATCTCTGTCTGTGTCAGAGTACACATGAGTGTGCTTAATTGCTGGTAAATTTAAGCCTAATGAATTACCAGTTGGGTGGGGTTTTGTTTGGTTGGTTTGGGTTGGGTTTTTGTTTCTTTCTTTTTTTTTTTTTCCCCAAGATTTAGCACTAATGCAGTAAATGCATTTTCTGCGGCAATTCCAAACTTGTATTTCTGTTGCTTCAATAAACCACGCTATTCATGAATCTGCAGTTGTGAAGGTTCTTATTGAACGTGACCAGACTTAAAGTGCTGAATTGGCTATAATTGGAATGAAGCCCAGGCACACCCAACCCTCTCTGATCTCTGAGGCCCATCTGGAACACAAGGGGATTTATTTTCTGCTAAATCTCTATACTTCTAATGCAATAAGTTTCATTTTACGCAACCTTAAATAGAAGTTGACAATGATAAGTGAAAGACAAGAAATACAGCCGCTCTGCTTGGCTTGCAATACCTATCTTTCACTTGGTGAAGGTAATACATTTTCACCATGTCATTTATACACTTTACTTTAGCTGTAACTAATGTTCCTTAGACTATAGTGTTTTTCTTAATGAACACTTATTTCTTGCAAAGTTGGATCAGCTTGTGAAGAAAGGGCTAAAAAGGCAACTGTAAGAAATTAGGAGAAGTAGGTTTCATTTCAAACTGGCAAAGATGGAACTTGGCAACTTTTACTGCTGAACTTGGGTAAAAGGTTCTTTGCAGCAGGGAAGGCAATATCTCTTTATTTGGCTGAGCTCAGATAGTTGGGCTTTAGGACTACTGAACAGGTTCAGCAGTAAAGACAAGTAAACATATGTCTGGTTTATGCTTTCCTATGGGGAATAAAGGTGAGCTAGGTCCTAACTGCTGAACAGTCATAAAATTAAAATGACTTAAGATAAGAGGTGTTCTGAAAAGAGCAGGGGGTCCCTATGTAAAAGTGAGTGTGCACCAGTCAGGCAACAGCCAAACTTTGAGGATCTGACAGCTCCTAGCTTGCTCAATAGATACATAAAGTGCTCTCAATCTAACAAAGAGTAAGTCAGACTTCTCTTTTTTACAGTAAATAAAAGGTCAAAGACACTCCTAGGATATGTCAGTGTGAAAATATCAAGGCAATATTAGGTATGGATGTATCATATTTTGGTTTGGTGTCTACTTGCCATTGTTAAACTGCAAAAAGGATGCTCAAGCTTCATACATTTCAGGAAGAGGGAAAAAAATGATCTAAGGTGTTAAAAATGTTTTTTTAGTAAGACAGGAGAGAAATTTAGTCTAGTCATCCACAGGAAATTGATCAGGTGATCCTAACATTGCTATGTGGAAAAAAACTTTCTGGTAGTAGACAGACCTATATTTTATCTGGTCACAGAAATTAGATTAATCTATAAAAAAATAAGGCACTTTTTTTTTTATTTTCGACAATGAGTATAATGAGTCATTAAAATAACCTCTCTAGGAATGCTGGATTTTCAGTCATTCAAAGTCTTTAAACATTGGATAATTTTTATTTTAAGTATGCAACTATTTATATGACATTAAAGATTTCACAAAGAAATTAGGGTTCATTTGCCAATTCTGTAAAGGAGAGGCTACGTAAGTGAATTTAGCCTCTTCTATTTCCAAATAAACTGTTCTTTTAATCTGATTTATTTATACCAGTCTTCACAAAAAAATGTGTCAAAATATGTAATTCTACTTTTTTTTGTTCAACACAAATATCAGTATTGAAAAGGGAGGATGTCAAAGTAGGAGAAGCTAAAGTGAATTAACACAGCAAAGAAAACACAATTTAGTGACTGGACAGTGCAAATGGCTTTCCAAATGACCTCTATGCTTAAAAATCACTTTTCCCTATATTAATGTCCTGTGTCACTGTGGGCCCACTCAGTCTTCCTCTCTCAGAATTCTTCTGCCATAATTGAGCTTAAATGATTTGTAAACTGGTATCTAATGCTTTATTTTATTTTCTAATATTGTCATTTGTTGTTAATTATGTAATCCTACACCAAAAGCTAAACACAAAACAGTTACTAGTCACAACGATACCCAGCTTGTCAGTAATGGCAATACAACAATAAAACATAGGTTTAGTAATTTGCAAATTAAGTTCCCTCTGAAGCTCAAAGCAGTAGGCATAAGTCAAAGTAATCTGTATTGCAAAAAATGATAACTATCTATTATACTTTTACTTAACACGAGTGCTAAATTTAACTCTGTGAACTAAACAGCATTTTAAAATGCATAAAAATATGAAGGAATAGATAAAATCCCTCAAGAGCATTTAATGCCATAGCAGCTAGTGATTCAAAGTTGTAATCAGAATATGCACCTATAGGAAATCACAAATAACTTGTATCTACTTATCACTCTAACATTACAAAGCATCCTCAAACACTTTTATCTTTAATAGAATAGTAATCTTCAAAGAACCAAGGTACAGTTTATAAAAATAGGCCTATATAATTCCTATAATAGTTCCTTAAGATTTCTGATTTACATAATTTTTAACTGGAAATTCAACAGCAATACTTGATCTGAGATATTTAAAAGGTGATAAGCATACTTCATATGATTCCAGTCCTTTAGAAAGCTGTAACTAAAGTGATTAGAGATAGTTTCAAGTATGTGAAAAATTAAGACAGAGGCAGTCTGCCAAGCACTGTTAAAGGTTTTATAGTATGATTAGAAAGTCCATCATGCAATTTCAGTTAGTATTTGGTGATTTTTTTTTAATCTTTCAATGACTAATATTTGCTGCTGTCCATGAAATTGCTGTTCAAGTTATATTTTGCTACTTTCTCTGCCTTAATGGAAGCATCTTGTGGTACTGTGCTTGTTCACTCTTTTTTACACAATTCACAGCTTTTTTCACAAGATTACAGAAAAACATAACATTTAAGGATATTTAGATTTATTTTTATGCAGAAAGGCATATCTTACCTCTTATGAGAAAGAGAAAGGCTATTCTCTATCTTGAGTCTCTGTTTCTGTGGCTTATTTACTTATTCTAGGCAGAACAGAACAGCTTCAACAGCCCTTTGGAAACTAAGGAGCTTCTGGAGCCTGTGTTCTCCCACTACCCCACCTCCCTTCCCTTCATCACTGTATAATATTCTGTAGATGGTGGTACAAAACTTGCTTTCAGTGGAGGGCAGACCTGAACCTGAGGCTGCCACGTAATGTAGTGATTGCTTTAGTAATGATGGTTTTTGTTTGTTTTTTTTCTCTATTTATCTATAAATAAATAGACCTTTAAATTCCAAAACGAGGCGATGAACAAAGGGGCCCCATCTTTGGACAAGGTCAAAATTCAGATGGAAAAGGCCCTCATCTAATATCAGTCAGATACATCTTAAAAATTGGCCCTGCTTGGAAGACGAGAAAGAAACAAAGAGTCTCCAGAGGTCCATTCCAACCTGAATAATCTTATAGTTCTGCAAGCATCTTCAGTTCTACAAAGAATGCCTTGCATTGCATTACTTACAATCTGTTTCCTCACAGTTACGTATTGATTAGAGAGCCTTAATATTAATCATAAATTAGATTTAATAATGGTTATCTGAATGTAGTGGTGGCATGAAACTTTTCATGAACATTGCCACTATGGACTCTAGGAATCTCATTCAGACCATTAGGCTTCTGCAAGCCTAAGAGCTAGGAGCTAAACAACTGTGCATTAACACAGATTTTTTGGTGTGGATCTGTTTGTTTACTAGCAAGATTGAAAAGACTTTTTCAGCTGTACAGCTTTTTGGATGAAACTCCCTTTCCTGTAGGTGAAGCTTAAGTTTTCAAAACCTAAAAGTATGACATTATTTTTGTTTGCTACTGAAATTAATTTTATTGCTTTACTATGGTTGTATTATCCATAAATGCTTTTCTTTCTACTTCATATAATTTCAAAAATTCTGTGCATTCCTACCAAAAACTTGAAAAATTTGGAAAAAATTCAAACACCATATTTTTTTATTCACTATCATGCTTGTGCAGATTTGTGGTATGCAGTTGTTTTGGTTAAAGGAAGGCAATCACTTGCCAGTTGAACAATGCCATTAAAACTGTCAAGGATCTGTCATTCTTCCGTGAATCTGTTTCAGTTTACATTACCCTAAAAAAAGGAAAAAAGTATTAAAGCCTACTATTCTCTACTCAGGTTTATTGGGGCTTTTTTGTGTTAAAACTGGATACATTTCAAAGATTTATGTGAATTTTAACTAATATATTCAAGAGTCCCTTCCCACTTCTGTGAAAACTGACACTTTCTTGTTTAAATAAAAGCGATTTTTCCTATGTATTTTGAAGAACTGACAAATCTGCACTGTCAGCATGCTGCCAAATACCCTAGTATATTAATTTGATGCCTGCTTTCAAAATCTGCCTCAAACTGAACATCTGTTTGGAACTCCCCATAATGCCAAACTCCTAGTTTATCTGAACTGGTACCTTAAAAACACCAGCCTTCACTGGTTTATGCCAGTGGAAGATCTCATCTATCAAGCAGAGCAAACAGAAGGAAGTCTATTCCAGGAGGACAATTTACCCCCCTTTTCATCAAATACACTATTCATAGCTGTGAGTAATTAGTTTTAAACCCTGCTGTGATAGTTTGCACAGATGTAGTTTCTGGCACAGAGGTGGGACCAAAAAATGTGGACATACATAACGTTGGGTCAGGAATCAAGAAAACTGACTTTCATTTTCTTTACAGGTGTTGGTGAAGCTTTGAATAGTTTCAGTAAAATCCTCCTTGTTTAGACAGTTTCCAAGGAATGAAGTTTGAATCAAGGCAACGTACAGCCACTTTTCACTGTCAAATCAACTCCCCAGAGGTATATCTGAAATTGCTTTCCATGTTCTCAAATCACATTGTAGCTGTCAACACTATATATGTTCTCAGTCCTACATAGTCTTTGTATTATTATATAACCATATAACCATTGCTGCTTTGTCACCTTTTGTTATGTCTTAAAAATCTGCAATCAAGTGTTTTAGAATATTAGGCTTCCTAGAATTTACATGTACTGAACTGCTTTGACATGACAATTTGAGAGGAGAAAAGAACCTTAGCAAGCAGAATAGAAGGCTGACTCTCCCAGTATAACTTCTTAGAGAAAGCAAGGGCTTGTAGTTTTCTCAATCTGTAACAGTACACTGCTTTCTGTTAAAAATGTCTTTTTAAAGAGCATTTGATTTTCCTCTGAGAACAAACTTTTTGAATTTAAAATTTATTTTTTTGCTTTATATGTTTTGACCATAATGAAACAATTTTCCCCATTTTTCTTGGTGGTCATGTAGCCCACTGTCAGTACAATTTTTGTGTGTTCTTTTCAGTTAGGTAGGGATAACTGGGCAAGATGAAGGAATGTAAAACATAGCATGATTTTGCTCCTAGGCCATTTCATTATTAATCCCATTATTCAGAAGATAAATCACTTCAGGCTGGATGCTGGTGTGGATATAGTTTGATTCTAAGCATATTATATTTAAACCTTTCCATTTTTCCCCCACTAGACCGCTAAATCTTTAGGCTTTCTACAGTAGCATCAATATTGTATAAGGCTGCCCCAAATATTTCCTTATATAAATATTGCCTTAAATAAAAATTGTACCCCTGTAGTCCATCATATCAATTGCTTATGCTAAATCATTGAGATTGGTGCATCTATAAGAACAAATCTTTTTTAAATTGCTCTGATGTTAGTCTGAACTGAAAAAAAAAGAAACCTTTCCCACTTCTCTCACTCTTTTTCTTTCTTCTAGGGCTGAGTGGCTTTAGACTTTCTGCTACCAATCCCCAATCCAGGTTTATTTCTCGTGTGCCTCCATCCACATTAGTGTGCAGCTACCACCAAAGTAAGTTACGTTTATGCGGTCACAGAGGGGGCATACAACAGTGTTTGGATGGTACCTGTATAGATTCAAACCGAGATCACATCAAGATTCATATATCAGAGCTAGTCCTGTGCCACACTCATTCATAAATCCTAAAAAACTGGTGTGAAAATCTGAAAAAGAGCCTGAAGAAAAGAAGGCCAAGTGAGGAATCGAGCAGCTGTTTTGCATTACATAAGACACTTCTGAGAGATGCACAGTCAGAGTAAGGGGCTACCAACACAGGTTGCAGCAGGGGAAGCTCACTGTCAACGGGGGCTGTAGAGTATCCATCCTTCAACATGTTCAAAACACAATTGATCCCGTTCCTGAGTAACCTAATGCAACCTCAGAGCTGGCCTTGCTTCACTGGTGAGGCTGGGCAGGCTAATTTTCACTACTTCCTTCCAGTATAAATGTGTCATCATTAAGTTCCATAACATCGAGGTATATCAAGTTATCAAAAATTTATATTTAAAAAAAATACACTATTGGAACATTAAAGCAATTTCTTATATGTTACCCAAAAAAAATTCCCAATACAAGACCCTTTTAATACTTTGTAAGAAAAAAAATAGCTCCAGTATACTGGCAAATTATCTGCTAATATTAGGTTCCTCCTAATTGTGGTATTAAACACAGTGTCCTCAATCGAGTAGAAAAAATGTTTCTGTTTTAAAAAAGATGTAGGTTTTCATGGAAATAATTCTGATAAAGACAAACTCTTAAAAATGTAAACTTTAACATAACATAATCATAATATAAACTATACTGTAAATCATACATCCAGAAATAATTTCTGATTGATCACAATAAATACTTTATTTTTGCTATCTCATTTTTTCAATATTTCTATTGTGTAACTAGCAGAAATAGCTATAATCCTGTCATGTAAAAAGGACTTTAGTTTCACTTTTAAGAAAGCTACAAGAACACTCTGAACTTTCAAAACGTTAAGAATGCACAAAAAGGCTAACAAGAATCTCATCACAACTGGCGACTTCCCAGAAAATATTTTTCTTTTCATCAGTCTTTTTCTGATGAAAAAGAATTCCAAAATTTTAAATAGTAGCCAGCCAGCTCCACTCAGAACCCTGTAAAAACTGAGCTACTGCTGCTTAGACAATAAAGGCAGGATGATAAAAGCCTGCTGCAGCAGAAATTACAGTTCAGCCTTTTATAGATATCTAGACCACAAGAAAGTCACCTCTCTCCTCTCCACTTTCCCTCTCCTTCTTTGCCCTTCAATGCACAGTCACTCACAAGCTAGAAGAGTGAAACAACATGAAAGTAAGCTCCAATTTCTGCAGACTTTTTAATTTTCTCTCTGCTGGTGGTCTTTAAGACCTAAGGACAACATGAAGTGAAATCCTAAGGACAAGCTATTGTTGTTTACTTACAATGCAACTAATTTTGCATATTTTTCTTTGTAGTTTAAGGCATAGAAATGTCATTTCCAATTATGCTTTGTGAGGGGATGAAATAGAATAGATAAAGACACAAAAGCTAATAAATAGTAAGTAGATAAGAGTTAATAATTCACATTTCACCAATGTCCCTCCTTATGGTGGATAGCCTTCTTATCAGGTCTATGTTTGCTTCTAAGCCTGGCACCATCTGGCTTTTACAACTGCAAATTATCGATAGGAATATTGAATTCTGGTGCTAAGATGCTAGACAAATGACTTAAACTTGGAGTGCTACTTTCACCTCAGTTAAAGCTGCTGCACAATCATTTTGTCCTCATTTTGCCTCAGTATTCTGTTTGTCATACTAACGAATGTTTGCAGAGCTATACTTGCCAGCAGCCCTAGGCAAGATCAGCTCTGCCTTGTGCCATAAAGGCAGAACAGGAAAAGCATGCCTGCTTATGGAAAGCTTCCTAAAAAGCAGCTCATGGTGTCATGGGCTGATTCTTCCAGAACCAGCAGCTTTTCTCTATGACAATTATTTGTATGCATAAATGTTGCAGAGACCAAGTAGCAACAACAGAGTATCCAGACTGAGCGATTCACAGAAGCAGAGATATATCAAAAATACCAGAAGAATGGCTGAATAGTTTTGCTGCTAGATTAGTACTCAAACTAGAGACTCAGAGATTTGCATCAGGAAGAGGAAGACATAATCTCTCCTAAAATGTGATATATTTAGCTCTTTTAGACATACCTCTAAAACAGGTGAGCAGCCACAGTAATTTTGCATGTATGTTATATTCCTGGCTAGATCAAGGAAAAGCACAGCAACAGAGAGAAGTAGATGTGCATATGCCATGGTCTGCAGTCATGCCTGCTGCACTCTTCAATGGTAATAGAGCTCCTCCAGCTCTACTAGGATAGTAGAAAGTCCTTGGGACCTCTTCATGGCACAGGTTAATCAAATATTTCATTATGACTGCTGACATTTGTTGCTGATGTGCAAATAATTTGTGAAATGCTTTGGGATATATGAAGTGAACTGAGCTGTATAAATGAAGTCAAGTTTCATACATATTTTTTGTTCCTTCTTTTATTGTGAGCAGATCATATTCCTGATCTTTGAACATTAACAAGGGAGGGATGAAAAGCTACTTTTAAATGTTAAAACCATCTCTTTTTCTTTCATTATTTAAGCCAAATATAAATTCATTACAAGCTTCAAGACTTAGATGTAATTTAAGATGTATAGCAGTCTTTAGAAGAAATGGTAGCTTGAGATTGGTTCTATCTTACTCTCTGCTGTCAAGTTATTTGAATATTTCAGAAGGTAGGAGAAGCAGAAGAGACAGGATATTTCACTGCAGTACAGTTTTCTTCCTCTCCTGTTAGATTGTGAAGATTAATTTATCATGCAGCTGCATGAGGTTTTATCATGCAAAACATGAGGTTCTATCTGAACTCCTGCTATCCTGAGTCAGTAACTTAAAAGGACCTGTCAGGGGCCACTAATGGAAAAAATATTTGGCAGAACAGACTTCAGTAAGTGAACTTGAAGAAATAATAGAATTACCTTAGTGAAAATTACGTTAAATAGTAGAAAGTTCATCACCTAAGCATGGAAATCACCACCTTTATACAAGTGTTGATATACTTTGGATTTCATGAAAGTCTGGTGAACAAAAAAATGGAATATGGTTTTGGTTATAGATTCATGTCTATGTTTATGTCGATATGCATGTTGGGAGGCTGCAAAAAAAAAATCAGAAAGCAGAAGCCCTTATACAAATGTTAATGTCCTTGTAACATGATCCTAAGAAAACCAAAAAAAGCAAGAAAATATAACTTGCTTGACAGTCAGGAGTTTAAGGATAAATGGGTATTTTGGGGAGACCTTGTACTATGCTCAGACAACTGTCTTCATCTGAGTGAGGTTTACTGTGCTTGGAGAATCAAAAATATATAGCTTTCCATTTTATCATTAAACCCTTCTAAAGAAAGGCTCCTTTGTGCCCCTTGTGATGGAAACACACGCTCTGAACCAAACTGCACTAGAGAGAAGCTTTGTGACTGGATTGCACAATTCAAAAACTGAATTTCAATGTAAAATTCTTATTTACAGCCATGTTAGTTTCTAGGAAAAAGCTCTTTGTCCTCTTTTGAGACACAGAAGAACTCAGTGATAGATATTTCTGAATGCAGAAATGCAGACCTGAGGTATCACCCAGGAGTTACTCTTATCTTGAAAACAATTTTCTGTCATGTTTTATATAGAGTCCAGGTAAGTTTAGTCATAATTAGGTACCATCACCTATCCTCCCACTCCTCAGTGTCCCAAGAAGGGGAAATGTTAACAAAGTAGGTACAATATAAAATGTTCAGCTCAAATATGCCTCCTGAATTTCTCAAAATATGTTTCAAAAGCAGGGGAAGAACCAAGAGACATCAAAACCTACTAATTGCAATAGAAACCTTTCAAACAAGGATATGTGTTTTTTCTGCTATGTCTATCACTACCGCAGCATGTAACTCCTGATTAGTTACAGCTTTTTGTCAGAAATTCAATTCCAGAAGTATTCATTGTCTGTATGCCTCGTCATTTTATTTTTGGGAGAGATGAGGTACCACAGGTAACATATTTTAAAAAGATTTCAGTTTCTAGTTCTTACTAACAGGGATGGCATGGAGGACCTAAATATCTTTGAAAATCTGACTACTTATACTGGATTTTTTTTCCTGACAAATCATCTCTGAGCTATCTGATGAAATGAAAAACAAAAAAATAAAATAGCTGAAGAAAGCAGAGACTTCTCTTGACATTTTAACTTAGGTGAAAACTCATTTTTCAGTTGGAAACCAATTTGAAATTATCCTGCTTCTCTGTGTTCTTCTACACGATATTTTTTCCTAAAAGCCATATTAGATGGGCAGAAGAAAAATGATACATTTACTTTGAGGACAATTACTAAGCCTGAAAAATGGAGTACAGCAGTCTCCTTTGACAGGTCACCCACAAAACAGACCAAAAGGTCTTTCCAATCTTTCTGATTTCTCACAGAGTTTGTAGCATGATGACACTATCTTTTGTATTAAGACAGCCCTCATTTTTATATGGCTGTCAACAGGCTACTATTTTAAGTCAGCTGAGAAAAGTTTGCTGAATTTCAGAGTGACTGCAAAAAAAGTTCCTCTCTTTCATTATTCCAAAATAAATGTAAGTCTCAATTTTATCGATAAAGTAATGCTCTCTTTGTTTGTTTCTGCTGGTAAGATGACAGCAACATTTGGTTGACAACACTGTCCTGGAACATATTTTATCCATTGAATGAAATGAGAAGCTTAAGAAATTTACTTTTTTGTGTGTGACTGTTTGTTTGTTTGTTTGTTTGCTGACAGAAGGAGAACAGACTTTTGAGGAAGTTAATTCTGTCATTGGAACAAAGTAGACTCCTAAGAATTCCTTCCACTTATACAAAACAACGACTGCAAGTACCATTTCTTTTACCTATAAAACAGCAAAAAACCAAATATCCCTTTACCTGGTTCCAGTCTTTTGTCTGAATTCCCCTCATGCTGTGCAGCTCACTGAATCATGATGGATTAAGTTGGGATTTCTTTCCTCATGTTGCCTTCCAACAAGGTTTGTCTTTGACTTTTAATGGTTCCATGAGTTTCATGCTTAGTCAATCACCTAAAAAATCACTGTGAACACAATTAATTCAAATA
>VZRE01014899.1:172108-192760 GCA_013396775.1 Cephalopterus ornatus | reverse complement strand
GGATAGGGGGATGGATGGATGGATGGATGTGTGGATAGGTGGGTGGGTGGATGGATGGATTTGTGGATGGAGGGGTGGATGGATGGAGGGATGGATGGATGTGTGGATGGATGGACAAACAGACGGATGGATGGATGGACCGATGGATGGATGGAGGGATGGGTGGATGGATGGATGGATGGATGGATGGGTGGATGGAGGGATGGATGGGTGGAGGGATGGATGGATGGATGGAGGGATGGATGAAGGAATTCAGCCTCTTCCCAAGGGCAAGATGGTGCTTTCAGGATCTGCTGTGTCACTGAGAACTGAAGGAGCATGAGGGTTGTCTGCTGATGGCTCCAAGTATTTTCAGGCTCTGGGAGAGCTGCAGCTTGGGGCAGCATGGTACTGGAGGTGGAGACCTCTTGGTGCTACCAGTGCCTTGCACGTCTGAAGGGAAAGTCATGATACTCCCTTTGTTTCAGGACAGCAAAAGCCTAAATACAGGGAGCTGGAGCTGCAAAATGTGGTGGGAAAGGGGAAAAAATCCTCCTCCTCTCCACCAGGAGGAGCTGAGCAGTGGGTCAGTTTGCTTGGAAGTTGTGCTGGGAAGAGAAGCAAAAGGCAGAGTTGGGATCTCCTTGCAAGAAGGTTTCTCTCCCTGGTGCTGTTGGGGGCTCAGGAAGCATTCCAAGTATTTAATTAAGTTTCTCTCATCAGCAGCTTCAGTGCCAGCAAACACAGTCTGGAGGAGCGAGGAGAGTGTTGCCATTTCACAGCAGCAGCTCCCCCCAAGTTACAGTGGGAGTTGCTTTGTCTTAGCAAAAGTGAAATGTCAAGTGGCAACAGAGAAAAATATTCTTTTAATGCTGAGCAGTAACTTGGTTTGCAGAGTGCTGGGCTCTGGAAGGGATGAGGAGAGCTGGGTCAGAGGCAGCTGGGGCCACACGAGATTAATTCAGTCTCCAAATGAGGATTCATCCAGGATGTGTTGCCCCATCCATCACTGTCACACGGAGAGTAGTAGATTCGGCTCAGAGGTCCCTGCTTCGCTCCTGGCCCTGCTCCATCCCAGCACGTGGTGACAGCTCCAGTGGTGGGGGGGTCACGGGGGGTGGTCCCCACCTTGATGAGCTTTGGGTGGGAAACTCAGCAAGTGAGGGAAGCAAAGTGAGGAGCTGGGACAAATTCTGCCCAAACAGACGCAGGACAATCTGACTTCATAGGAGACAACCCTGAGCGGGACCACAGACACCCTGAGTTGCCCCATGGCCTTAAGCTGAAGGAGGGCGGGGTTAGTTGGGATATTGGGAAGGAATTCCTCCCTGGGAGGGTGGGAGACCCTGGCACAGGTTGCCCAGAGAAGCTGTGGCTGCCCCTGGATCCCTGGAAGTGTCCAAGGCCAGGTTGGATAAATTTGGAGCAACCTGGGCTAGTGGAAGGTGTCCCTGCCCATGGAAGAGGGATGGAATGATAGGATCTTTAAGCTCCATTCCAACCCAGATCATTCCGTGATTCTCTGTTGTCCCATCTGAGGCCATCCCATCGTTCCAGCACAGCAAATACTCACAGATAACTTGCCTCTTCCCAGACACTGTGTCTGAGCTTGTGAGCAATTTTTGGATGAATAAAGACTCTATTGCCTAGGTGACTTATTTGCAGGGGATAATTCAGACAGCCATGGCCTTGCTGCTTTTTTTCCCTTTTGAATCATCAGGCTGGCGTTGTAAGTACCACACTGTCATTAAAGTTTAATTTCCCTGAAGAGTGCAATATTAATGAGAATAGGCTTAATGCTGTCAATAGGAAACAGACCCAAACAGATAATTTGCTAATATAATGACTTGGGATTTTATCTGTTTCAAGCTCCGTGGTTGCTCTTCTGCTGGGATCCAGTGCAGGTAATAACCATTGTCATCTCTATTCAGTGAGAAGACTTAATGAATTTAGAGCTAAATAACCTGTTTGTATGTTCCCATCCTGAAAATTCCGTGCTAATTCCACAGCCCCTTGCTGCCCTGCCTTCTCTGTGCTTCATCCTGCACCCTTAGATGGGGGAGGGACACCAGCCCTGCTTCTATTTTCTTTTTTATAAACCCTCTTTAGGCCCTGCAAGGGGCTCTCAGGTCTCCCTGGAGCCTTCTCTTCTCCAGGTGAACCCCCCCAGCTCTCCCAGCCTGGCTCCAGAGCAGAGGGGCTCCAGCCCTGGGAGCATCTCGAAGGCCATATTCCCTGGGATGAGAGACCCAAGGCACACTCAGTGTTCACATGGATTTATACAGTGATTGGAGCTGGTTTGGAGATGTATTTTCCTCCCTTGCAGGTAAATCCCTTCATTTCTGAGCACAGTCCTGCAGGAAGGGCATCATGGATGGACTCAGTGCCCGAGAGCTTTCCTTGGTCTCTATCAGCAGGACCCATAGAGGATGCTCTCCTGCTCTGCAGTCTGGGATGTCTCCATCTGTCCATGCCTTGTTTCTCTTACCGGTTAAAAGGATAAGAAGGAAGACTCTCTGGAGCACTGGCTTTCATTCCTGATGTGTTTGCCAGCACCTGGAGCATCCAGCCACTCCAATGATATCACTGATAAGAGCAGCAACAGAGTCATTTCCAGACCACTTTTTCCTCAAAGGCCAGGACAAATATTTACACCCAACTCCAACAGGTCTGTACAGTCAAAGCACTGAAATTTCCCTGTCACGAAGCATTTCCGAGTAGCTGGTGTCCCTAGTAAATAAAACCCTGGGTTTGTGTTTGGAAGCGAGTGCAGCTCTGGCTGAGCATATGGGCTGTGTTTGAGAGCTGAGAATGTGTTTGCTTGTGATTTAATAATACTGCGAGACATGACTGTACTTCCCTCCCAGTTGCTGCCCTGCATGTCTTTGTTGTCAAGTGGGTGTTCTGGAAACGCTGTTTTCCGTGTAAAATCCGTTACATTCTGCCTTTTATTCTCTCCCAGGTCTCGTGCCATCCCTGCTTGCCAAGGAAACCTCCAGGACAGCTCGGGTGTGAACCGTGGTTCAGGTCCTGGGGCCAGGCTTGAGCTGGGAGCTCCAGGGTCATTCCCTACTCCATGGTGCTCCGCTGGAGCAACGCCTGGAGCAAAGGATGCTCCATTTCTGCTCACCCCTCTGACCCAGAGCGCTGACAAACCCTGTTTGCACATAAACCAAATCATCCACGGATGATCCTTTCCGAGGTGAAGTCGGATCCTCCAAGACTTCAATAAACCTTTAAAAGCGTTTAATTAAAAAAACATGAAGCCTGGGAAGATCAATCCAGCGCTAATGACCCGCAGTGGTGCTTTGTGGAGCTTGTTCTCCTTGACCTGTGAGGCAGCAAGGGACAACTGTGGAACCTGAGGTCTCTAAGTCAGCCTCGCTGGGGCTATTCCAGCCTGCAGGAGAAACAGGAGCTGCCTGGCTTTATTTGCATCCAGACACGGGATTAAAATTAACACTGCACTTAACTAACGCTGGGTTTGGAGGCCAAAAGAGGTGTGGGGCTGTCAGCAAGTTGCCAGCTGGATTCTTCCCCCCCCCAGCAGTGGGGCCACAGTGGAGTGTCTGGGTGGGGAACTTGGAAAACTGGAGGCTGTGTGTGAGAAAGGGCTCCTCTGGCTCTGGAGGAGTCGACTGAGAGCAGCAAAGCATAAACCCAGAGTTTTAAGGCAGGGAAGTTTCTTTCATTTCTCAATCAAAAGTTTGATGGAAGAAAAACAAAGTGAAGAGAGTTCAAAAACTTGCTGCTGTGGGATGGAGAAGGGCTGGAGAAGGAGATAGTGGCTGTCACCAAATGTCTCCACAGCTGTGACGCCGTTCCCTGAGGAATCTTTCAGAAGACAAGAAAGTGTAGAGAAGAAACTTCTCCTTTTATTCCACTCCAAGCCCATCCCTTTGGTCTTGAGTTAGGGAAAAAAACGTATTTTTGTGTCCAGAGAGATGTGAGGAATGTTTGTGGATGTGTGTGTTGGAAGGAAACGTCCTGCATCTATCAGCAGCCAGGGAAAGGGAATTGGTATAAACTGGACCTTGAAGAGACAGAGGGAGATGTGGGTGAGGGCAGAGCTGCCATTTTAGGCTGAATCCTTGGACAAAATGGAAGGCCAGGACATTTTCTGGAAGTGGCAGTGGGAATGCTTTCCTTGGAGTGAGCGATCAAACGTGGCAGAGGAAAGGAGCTGTTTTGGGCGTGCAATCAAACCCTCTGGTTTTTGATTGCACAACTCGGCGGCAGATTTCCAGCCCCCACCTT
Source organism: Cephalopterus ornatus (assembly GCA_013396775.1). Lineage (NCBI taxonomy): Eukaryota > Metazoa > Chordata > Aves > Passeriformes > Cotingidae > Cephalopterus > Cephalopterus ornatus. The sequence continues at coordinate 188,524 of VZRE01014899.1, read as the reverse complement.
GCAATCCCAGAGGAAAACAGCTCCCCAGTGAAGAGAGGGGACAGAAGGGAGCACGGGAGAGGCCTGGACACGTCTCCCCACCACGACATGCCACAGGCTCCTTGACCTGGACCTCCCCGATCTGGGCTTTTGGGGGCATTTGCACCCTGGGCGCATCCCTTCCTCTGGGCACCTTGCGTTTGTGGTCATGGTCCCTCGAGAGTTGGTGAGGCTCTTTCCTGTCCCCCAGCAGCTCTGCAAGGCCACTGTGCCTGTGCAAGGCTCGGGTGATGTGTCCTCAGGATGTGGCAGCCAGAAGATGTATTTGAAAGGTGCATTTTGCATTGTCCCTGCCCACGGCAGCAGGGTTGGACTGGATGATCTTTGAAGGTATCTCCCAACTCAAACCATTCTCTAGTTCTATGATTCTATGATTCTGTGACTCTATAACCTTTCAGGTGCTGAGGACAAGGGTCTTAATTATTTTATTTTTTTTAATTTTATATTTATTTTATTTTTAATTTTTATTCTATTTTTACTTTTTAATTTCCTTTTTTAATTTTTTATTTTTAATTTTTATTTTTAATTTTATTTTTATTTTTAATGTGACTTTTGTTTGATTTTTATTTTTATTTGACTTTTATTGTTAATTTAATTTTTATTTGATTTTGATTTTTAATTTTTTTGATTTTAATTTTATTTTTCGATTTAATTTTTTTATTTTAAAATTTTTTAATTTGATTTTTATTATTTTTATTTTTATTTTTAATTTAATTTGTATTTTTTATTTTATTTAATTTTATTTTGTATTTTACTTTTTATTGGGGTTTTTACTTGATTTTTATTTTTTAATTTTTATTTTATTTTATTTTTTAATTTTATTTTTATTTTTTAATTTGATTTTTATGTGATTTTTATTTGTTTCTTATTTTTAATTTATTTTATTTTTCAATTTGATTTCTGATTTTTTATTTGATTTTTATTCCTCTTTTTGTTTTTATTTTGTATTTTACTTTTTATTGGATATTTTATTTGACTTTTTATTTGTTTTTTTAATTTTAATTTTATTTTATTTTTCAATTTGATTTTTATTTTTTTAATTTGATTTTTTATGTTATTTTACCTTTTACTTGTTATTTTTATTTTATTTTACTTTTCAATTTAATTTTCTAATTTAATTCCTGCCTTTCCCTTCTTAGTAAACAGCAGGGGTGGGGAGAGGGGGGACACTGCCCAGCTCTGCAGCTCCCCAGGGGAGCTCCCTTTGCTCCACAGCCCAGCTGAGGGCTCGGTGTTGCCTGAGTTATGCTGTTTCCTTGGATTCCACAGATAAAACACGTCCTTCCCGTCTCTGAGAGGGTAAATTACTGACACACTTAATCAGCATAACTCATCACCGGCCATAATTCACGCTGGGGACACAGACACAGCTGTTCCTGGAAAGCAGAGTGCCTCTGAATTCCAGATTTCCATGGAGCAGGTCCCGCTGCAGCTCCGGAGCTCCCCAGGGCTGTCCCCACGCGCTGTCCCTTGTCCAGGGGCTCGCTGCCCCAGGGCTCTGCACAACATTCCGCTGCCTCTGTGCTGGAGAAGGGGAGTTTGGAGCCCCCAGTCCAGGGGCTGGCAGTGCAATTAAACGAGTGGCTCTGGAGAACGGGCAGGGAGTGGGATTTGCCTGGAATCACCCAGCCTGCAGCCATGTGGGGCCGAAGGTCCTGGCTGGGAACACGGTCCCCTGCTTCTCCAGCAGCCCAGGCTGCTCCTGCTGGCAGTGCCCAAATGCTGGCAGGGGAGTTGCCATCACTGTAAACATTTCCTCTTTTAACTCTTTTCTCATGTTCACTTGGTCCCTAATGTGACAGGAGTGGGGAGGGGACGATCCCACAACCTACACTGTTTGCAAATGAAGGAGAGCTAATCATTTTTAAGGATGGAGAAAACCCATGGCCACTTGTCTGGAGTGGTCAGGACACTCGTGGAGGAAGAGGAGAGATTCTGAAGCCTCTCACACCGGGGACAGGGCCTGGGGTTCTTACAAACAGAGAAGTTTGATCACTAGGGGTGGGAAACCATCAACAGGGCAGGCAGGAAGGAGGGGGTCTGGGGCTTTGGTGGTCACTGCTGTCTGCTGGGTGGGTCCAAGAGGATCTCCCCTTCCCTGACCAGACAGGGTGTTCCCAGCATCTTTCCTGCCCCTGGCAGAAGCAGAGGAGGTTTCTGGTCCTCATGCACCCACGTGCAGCCCAAGGAGGCTGCTGGAGGTGGGTGCACAGCAGGGGGGGATCTGGGCGTCATTCCTCACACTCATTCAACCCCTCTTCTAAGCTGCCTGCAAAAATCTGGGCTTCAGTTTGTCCCCAGAGAGCAACAACCCCCAGGCAGGAGCTCAGCCTCCACAGAGAAGGTGGTGGAGGGGTGCAAGGCTGGGCAGCTGGAGAGACCACGTGTGACCCCGGGCACACCACGAAGTGGCAGCACACCCTCTGGAGAACCAGCAAATTCCCAAACCTTCCAGATGTCTCTCATTAAAAGCATCCTCTGCTCTGCACGCAGGAGCTCAGCCCTGGGTGTCAGCCTGGCTTAGGGAAACCTCGCCCACGGAATTTGGCACGTTGGACATCTGCAGAGGAGGGTTTGTGAACTCCTGAGCACCAGCACCGGCTGATTTCAAAGAAAGAATCAGTTGGGGAAATATCACTACACTTATTTTTTTCTTTTCTAGGCAATTTGCAAGGAGGGAAGGCAGTGGGAATCCATCACACCTCGGCTGCCACGCTTTACATCCGATTTGCTGCAAGGCTTGAAGTCATCAGCATGTTTTACAGTGACACTGATTTTCAAACTGTCCCTGGGGTTTTTTGGTGGTTGCAGAAGCAGGTAAGGCAGGCACAGGGCTGGTTGAGCGTCCTGAGTGTGTCTTGTAGCATCTCTTTCCTCCCTGCTCCAGGGACACACATGAATTGCACTCTCCCGTGGCCAAGAAGTCTTGCTCAAGGCCTGTAACAGGCAGCAGCCCAGGCAGGATGTTTCTCCATCTCCTCTCATCTTCTCATCTCACTCGTGCAAGCGGTTGTTGCTGTGGGTTCTCTCATCAAGGGGATTTCACTGGATCTCAGATGATGTTGGATGTTTTAAAACAGTTTATAAAGCAAGCTTTTCCCAGAGGGGTGAGTCCTGCAGCAGATGGAGGAGCCAGGTACCCATGAGTGCACCTTACAGAGGGGCAGGGAGATGAGAGAAAGGCCTCGGGCCGCCCAAGCTCTGCCCATTTGTCTGCCACCCCCTTGGCCGTGCCAAGGGGACCCATCTGGATGAGCCATGTCCTGATGGACAGACAGGTTTTGGGTGTCTTTCTGCCTTTATGAACAGCTCACGTGAGCAGGGGACAGTCAGGCGGCCCCAGACACCCTGTTCTCTGCCATCCCATGGTCCCACCATGCCAAGACCTGCACGAAGGGTGCTGCAACATGCTCCAAGGTGGACACATCTAGAGGCACTACACCAGCCCTGGGGGCTCCTCCTGGGGCTCTGTGAGGATTGTCTTGCAGCAAGTCCATGCGTGTTCTGCACCAACCTGCCCTTGAGCAGCCTCGTGCTTCCAGAGGGAAATGGAGATAGGATAACACAAGCTGGAAAGCTCTGGAGGTGGTGAGCTGCTTGCAGGGGTTTGGGGGAGCAGGAAGGAGGAGGAGGAAGGTGTGTCTTAGTCTGTGGCTTGGGCTGTGAATCCCCCTCCCCAGCAACATGAGGCTGGGAGTCTCCCTGCTCCAAGTGCATGAAACATCACTTTCTTTGGGGAGAAAAGAAATTAGAGAGCATCTCCTCTGTGCAGGGCTGGTGAAGTGCTGTTCCTTGAGCTCAGCAAGGGGGTATTAGTCACGCCTTATTGCCTCTAAATCCTACAGTAGCACAAGTGTCTTCCATTTGGTATTTTAAATAAGACTCAGCCTGATGGAGTGTTCCCAGCACAGTCTATCGACTCCCCCGTTACCCAGCCAGCCTTTAAAGGATTAAGCTTTCATGTTGCTTCATTCCCCGTGGTTGGTAAAGAGCAGCTCTGCCTCCCGTGGCCCCTGTTTACAAAGTGCTGTTTGCATGAAGGGCCCCCTGCAGAAAGGTCAGTGGGGAGAGCAAGGGCAGGATTCCTCCCTCCCCGTGCTCCCTCTTCCTCCAGAGTCTGAGGAAGGCTCTGAGGATGGTGCAGCCTTGGTGCCCTGCCCAGAGGTCTCACATCAGGGTTTGCTCTTCAGTCCCTGCTCTGCCATCTGGGTCGTGCGTGGGCTGGATGATGCACAGGCAAGGGATGGAGCTAGTGGAAGGTCTTTGATCCCTGGCTCTGGAAGGAAAGAAAAAAAGAGAAAAGGATGGTGGAGGAGGAGGAGGAGGATCACAGAATCACAGAATATGCTGAGTTGGAAGGGATTCACAAGGATTATCAACTCTTAGACCTGTGCAGGACTATCCCCAGGAGTCACAGCAGGATGGTATCAGCAGCTGAAGCTCCTGTGCAGGAAAAGCCTCTGGACCTGCCCCATCCTTAACTGGGACTGGGATGCCTTGGCATCCAATGCTGGGACTCCCAAAGTTCTTCCCAGCTTGTAGGTTCCCCAAGACCTTCATTATGCCCCTCTTGTATTTTTCAGCCTTGAGGCTGGTGGGCCTTTTCCCTGCTCAAACACAGCTCTTTCATTCCCACTTAAATTATTGATGGAGATGGAGATCTACAACCTCCGTTCCAGCTTAACAACTCCATTTTGCTGGGGTTTATTACCAGGATCAATCAAATCAAATTCTGATGGCTTAAAAATGTGCTTCCTTCTCCCTCTTGTTGTTATTTGCTTGTTTATTATTAGGAAAGACAAGTTTGGGCTCCAGGAGATTTTGCTGGCAGTAAACAATGTCATTAAAAACAAATCAGGAGCCCTGGTTTTGCAGGGAGCCAACTTCCCCAGGACACCACGAGCTCAGGTCCACCCATGTGGTGGCCAAGGGGTGGGGACAGGTTCGTGGGTGGCACATCCAGGTGTTGTCCTGCACCTGCTCCCTCTGGGTTTGTGGGTTTTTTTCCCAGATTTTTCCATTTGATTCCCATCCTCGCTGCTATAACGAGGCTCCTCCATCCTGGACATGGGGTGTTGCAAGGTGAGTAGGTGGCTCGTGATTTGGGGAGGTCACTGTTGCCCAGGAGGTTTTTGGCCCCCTCTTTTTCCTGCTTGTAGAGGGGCTGAGCTTCTCACATTTTGGGGATCCAGGCTCTTCCCTTGGGGTTCATTCCTCCCTTCTCAGAAGAGGCAATAGCAGGGCTGACCTCGGGAGGTGGTGGGACATCCCTCCTTCATGTTTATAGGGGGGAATCACGGTGATTTCAGGACTAAAGGGGCTGAGGGTGAAGTGTTGGAAGCTTGGAAAACACCACATCTTCTCCTCCAAGCTCCTTCCCAAAATCTGGTCCACTCAGGTCCTCATCCTTCCGTCACCACCCTGCTCCCACCCCTTCCCCAGGTCCAGCCTTTTGGGGGAGCAGAGGGGCCATCATCAGGTTGGGGCTTCATCTCTCTCCAAATCAGACTTGGGTTCTGCAGCACTCGTGTTGTACAAACACACCCCCATCCAAAACAAAGCCTGGGCAGAGCAGGGAGGAGGAGCTCTGCCACCAGGGGGATGTGGCTGCCTCTTCCCAAACCTGGGCCGCCATGGAGGAAAAGGGTTTCTCCATGGCCAAAGTTGATGGGAGAATCCTGGTGCTCTCCACAACTTCCAGCCCACAATAAAGAGGTTGACGAGTGATGGGGAAGATAAATTGCTTTTGTTTTGTTTTTTTTTTAACGTATGCAGTGAAGGAGTTTATTTTTAAACCTGCCTGTGAGTGACGCCTGGTTTGATGTTCTAAATGAAAAGGATTTATTCTATTTGCACTGGGGTGTGGGAGAAGAGGGACTGAGCTGGGTTTAATTTATACATTTACCTTTGCCTTGTCAGGACTGTGACAAGAGCAGGCAACGCGGAACTGAGAAGTTCCCTCTGGCGATCCCGACAATGCAAATTATTTCTCTGGTTTTATCAAATGATCTGCAGTTGCTGATGTCAGGTTGCCAACTGGGGCAAGTATGAATCGTGTGGCCCTGGGAAAAGATGGTATAACCAGGGTTGGGCCACTCACAGAGGGCCTGGGGACTCCTGCAGCAGTTTTCCACACCTGACCTAGAAATCTGGGCTGCTCTTCATTGACCCTGTTCCCCACCTGACTGGTCTTGCTTCCATCAGGATCCCATCTCACCCCTCTGGATGGGTCAGGACTGGGTCTACCATTCCATTGGGAATTCAATGCACAGGGGGATCCACAGCCTTAGGAGCCTTTACAGTGTTCCTTAAGAAGGGTTCCTGGGCTTGGCGCTGGGGCAAATGAGAGGTGACAAATGACTTTTGCCACAGGTAGGTGACCTTCACTCCTCCTCGTGGGATCATTAGGGACACCCTGCCCAGCAGATCCCAGCAGTGGGGTGGAGTACTGCTGTGGTCTGGGCTGAGTGGAGGCCATAGAAGTCTGAATTACTCTGCCCAAAGCCTCTCTTAACAAGGACGGGAGCGGAAAAACGAGTCTTAACCCAGGCGGAATGATGGAGGCACTGGCGTGGAGGGAAACCATCCTTCAGCCCCACGAAGCCATATATCACTGGGGATAATTATCAATTATTATAAGCAGAGAAACTCCCCTCTGGAAACGAATGGAACTTCACACGGAGCACGCTCTGGGAGATGGATCGGATGGCCCTGGACAAGATTCATCTTCCCTAATGTGCTGCTTATTCCTGTTTATGCAGCTTAAATCTCCCCGGGCAAAGCGCCTTCCTGCTGGGAGGGATGAGGAGCCTGTGATGCTCTTCCCTGACTGCAGCACTTTGTGTCTGGTGCATCACACCTCGGGTGGGGGCTACTTTGGGGAGGATCCCTCCTCCCTTCCATCTTTCATGACTCTCTGCCTCTCCAGCCTATGAGGGTGTGTCTGACAGAGCTGGTGCTGGGCTCTGGACCACCTTCCATGGTGCTTGATCCTTCTCCCCTTTCCCCTCTGGGTCCTTGCAAACACTTCCCTCTCCCAAGCACCAGCTGCCCTCACAAGCAATTCCCATTCCCACATGGGAATGCTGTACCACAAGCCAGCAGACACAAATGGGAAATAACATTTTCCATATAGTTTAGCTACAAACTGGGAGCCCCTTTTGGGTTTTGAATGTTTTTCCTTGGTCCTGGCGCAGCATTTGCAAGCCTGTGTGTGAGGGGAGGGCCAGGAACCCTCTCCAGGCAAAAAGGCACTCAACTCTGCTTCTAAATATTTCATCTGTGACCCATGTGACAAACTGCTGCTTGTAAATACACCGATTATGCCTTATTTTGTCATACATAATTGAAACCCTGGATCCTGCACTCGGCAAACAAACATGTAGTTTACAAGGATGCTTTTCCCTGGATCCTTTCAGTGCCTGTAGCAGCTCCTGTCCTCCTCAGGGTTGCTGCTGGATAGTGACAGGGTCCCCTTTGGGGATGATCTTTCCATCTACACAGCTGGAGAAGTCCCTGTTGGAGGTGGCTGAAGGGGTTCTCAAGGGTGTGCCCTTCTCCCAAGTCCTTCTCCCACCTCTCCTTGTTTCTGCCTCCAACACCAGGGCCTGGGGCTTCTCTTGTAGTTTTATTTTGGCAGATCAGCCCAAGTGCACCAAGGACAGATCTGGTTCAGCTCTGACACTGGGTTCGCAACTGAGGCACCCCCACTGCCTGTGGCTGCTGCCACATCCCCTTTCCACTGTTTTGCCATGGAAATCACAGAATCCCAGAGTCACTGAGATTGGAAAAGACCTCCCAGACCACCGAGTCCAACCTGTGACCAATCCCCACCTTGTCCCCAGCCCAGAGCACTGAGTGCCATGTCCAGCCCTTCCTTGGACACCTCCAGAGGTAGGGACTCCAAACCTCCCTGGGCAGCCCCTTGCAATGTTTAACAACCCTTTCCATGAAGGGAACTTCCCTGGCACAGCTAGAGGCCATTTTCTCTCATCCTGTCACTTGTTGCCTGGAAGAAGCGCCCCATTTCCACGTTGCTTAAACCTACTGTCAGGGGGTTGTAGAGGTTGATAAGGTCCTCTCTGAGCCTCCTTTTCTCCAGCCCTGCAAATGGTCTGGAGATCATCCAAGAAGAGCCAAAGGTGGGCTCTCCCCATCACCCAAACCTCCCTCGTGTCCAGCTCAGCGTCTCTGCTGCACAGCCCGTGTCTCATCCTGCAGCCTGGACTCTGCCTCCAGCCGTCTCTCGGCCGTGGCTGATTTGTTTGGTCAGCTCAGCTCTCCCAGGGACTCTGGCCCTGGCACAATATGCTCCGTGTCCCTCACTGTAATTGGGTTGGTGCCTCTCTGGGCTCTGCGCCGCCCACACAACGGGAGCCTGTCACGTCCGAGCTCATCAAACCTCCCTCCTGACAGACAGACTGACACTTCCCAGCCAGGAAGGCTGCTCCAGCAGACTCTCTGGGCTGGGAGCTGGGCTGGGAGCTGCTCCCACCCTGGAGGCTGCTGAGTGTGGGGGTGGTGGGTGCCAGCCGGGGCTGGGAGACACCGACGTGCCTTTGCTCTCTGGCTGTGTTCCACTTTGCCCTTCTCCTGTCGCATTTTCCTTTGGGACATTGGGAGAAAAAAGGGATTTCTGCTCTGAAAAGCTTTCTCTACTTTGACTATGGTTTCCCTGCTCTTTGCTGAGTCCCTGGGGTGACTGTAGCTACCAGCACCGGGAGTCTCCAAGGAAGGACATGGATCCTGGAGGGGACCCAGTGGGGGTTGCAACCAGACTGAGGAAAAGAGAAGATAAAGCACACAGTGGAAAAGACTTGAGCTGCTGCACATCCATCTCAGACACCTACCAAACACCTTATCCCTCAAGGGAGCCATCCCTGCCCTTCCCTTTGGGACACCTCCACAATCACACAGCACAAGCTGTTGGTATCTGCAGTGGGGAAACGGAGGAGCAGCCAGGATGGCACTGAAACGGGGGAGCAGCCAGGATGGCACTGAAATGGGGAACAGCCTGGATAGCACAGAAATGAGGGAGCAGCCAGGATGGTGCAAAAATAGGGGAGCAGCATAGTACAGAAATAGGAGAGCACCCTGAATGGCACAGAAATGGGGGAGCAGCCTGGCTGGCACAGAAACAGTGGAGCAGCCAGGATAGCACAGAAATGGGGAGCAGCCTGGCTGGCACAGAAATGGGGAGCAGCCTGGATAGCACAGAAATGGGAAGGAGCCAGGATGGCACAGAAATAGTGGAGCAGACTGTCCCCTGCAAGGACTGTGCTCTGTGGTGGTCATGGCATCATCAGAGCCCAGGAAAGCCCCTGGCCCAGCCGCCCTGGATGTATCACAGGCAGCCCAGCAGCCAGAAATATCTTCAGCACATCCAGGCAAAATGAGAAGGCGCAGCTGCCGAGGTCTGGGGAAGGCCGGAGGGAGAGATGGGGAACATTATTTAAAGTGACTGAAACAGCAGCACAGTTTTGCAGCAGGCAGAGGGCGAGCCTGAGGACCTGCTGCCCTGGGGAAGCCAAAATCAGGGACAGGCTACAGAAGGTTATGGAAATAAAAATGCTTGGAGGGCTAAGGAGGATTAGAGAGGGCAAAAATGAGACTTGTGATTTGAGGAATTCCTCAAACCAGCGTCCTGAGAGCGGTCCCACCACACACAGGACCCGCCACCACCTCTCACCCCAGAGCTCCAAGGCAAACCGAGGCTGAGGGTTCCAATACATCAGTTCTTTCAGGATGCAGATGGGATCAGCTGGATCCTCCCTATGCCAAACATCCTCCACAGAATTTCCCAGATGAAACACAGAGCTGCTGGCTCGTTCTGCTCCATGGCCAAGGCACTGTGTGTGCTCCAGGCGTGCCGGTGGCAACTCGCTGCTTCTTGGCTTGGGGAAGAGCAGGAACCCTGCAGCGTGTCAATATTATTCTTTTAAGGAGGCTGAGAAATGTTTCTATATCTGGAATAACAATGCAGAGGCAGGGAGACACACAGAGGAGAGAAAATAGCAGCTTCTGAGACCCGAGTCGAACATGAGACACGTTAATATTCATGTGCTTAGACACAGCCAAAAAAACAGTGACTGAAGCTCTCCAGAAATTTTCTGAGCCCTTGGACCATTAACAACTGTGGGGTGGAGAAGGCAGCAAAACCTTCAGAAACCACCAAGCTGTGAGAAAAGCATCGTCACGAGCAATTCCCACAGGGCTGGGATTGGGCTTTGGCTCTTTCTGTCCAAAATGGCACAGAGCAAGGACAATCCCTTCTGCTAAAAACTCCAGCCTAATTGCCTCTAATTGCTGTCCTTGCTGGCAGGCTCTGAAGGGAGGTGTATGTTGAATGGACCATGGAAATGTTCTTTACAGTTTGTGATTATCCAGAGTGATAAAATGCTGGTTCTTGGAGCATCCCATGGGATAGAGGAGCTTTGTTTATGCTGGAAAAGAAGGTGGAATAGAGGAGAGGTGGGCTTCTGTCCACCCTCGTCTGTGGTTGGTGACCAAGGGGCCATGAAGCAGAAGTGACTCCCTTGCAATTTCCTGGATGTTTTCCTGGTTTCTCATGGTTCTCATGGAAACTCAGGTGATAAAACGTCTGTGGTGGTTTGTAGCTGTGCTATAAATCCAGGGATATGCTCCAAGATCCAAGCATCTCCATGCAAAGCTGAGCTCTCTTATTCTCCAAAAACGTAGCTGCAGTTTAAAAACTGCTTGTCAGGGCTTGTTCTTGTCCTCATTTTTCTCCTGAGGCATTTCCGGGCTTCCCATGGGATAGTGCTCATTGTTCCACTCCTGAGACCTTGCTGCACAGCACAGATGATCCAGTGTCCTGTCTATTTGCCCTGTGTGGCTACGGGGGACTGTCCCCTTGGATGCCAATTCCAGCTTTGTTTAATGACCCTGTGTGTTGAGGATGACTTTACTGAGCTGCTGCTTGGCCAACCCACTGAACTTCAAATTTCCCCTACCAGTGCATGGGACTTCCATCTCCCACCATGACTCCTGATGCCTGTCCTTTTTGACATCAGGATTTTGGGTATCTCAGTGTGCAGAGCTGCTTGGCAGGGCATGACTGGTGTCTCTCCACTTTGCTCTCCACAGGGCATCTCAGATGTAGCCTTGCAAGGTAGAGAAAAATAAAATCGACTCGCAGATGCAAGTTCAGTATTGAGTTTATGAGCAAAATCTGTCACCTTCCAAAAGCTTCTTTTGGAGTGGGAATAGGGGGAAGCAGCTCCTCATGTGAAAAGCAGAGCACAGAGTTAGGATAATTTATCAAGGGCAAATTTCTTGTTGCTGTTCCTCCTCTTGTCCTCCACCAACTCCTGACCCCTCAGCTGTGCAGTTTGGGGGGAAAACCAGAAAGCCCAGGCGTTGATTCACCTGATCTGCTGAAAGGCACCTCTGTAAGGGCCAAAATCTGCACCCTGTGCTGAGGGGGCTGCAGGCAACTGTGATTGAGGGATGAGAGTCCCTGCCCATCCTTCACCTCAATTGATGGACTCCGTTTTGGGTGGAAAGGCTTTCTGCTCCTCACTGTGATGTTGTTGTCATCCCCCAGCAGTGCCCTCATCATCAGGGTCTCAGACTTGAGGAGTCCCTTTTTTGGGGGGGTGAAAGCAGGCTCGGGGCCCAGAGTGGGATGCAGTGACTGCGACCCCCATGCCTGCAGATGTGGGGCTCCCAGGGCGGTGTTGCAGCCCTTGCTCACTGTCCCTAACCCTGCTGGAGGCCTCAGCCTTTGGGCCGTCCCTCAGCCTCCTTGGGCCCTGGTGATGGAGCTCCCAGAGCTGAGGTCCCACGAGAGCTCCCCCAGCTCAGAGGAGGACACTGCAGTCAGCAGTGTTTGGTTCCTGAGTTTGCCTTTAATCAGCACCAACAGATGCTCACAAACATCTGAAAATTCACAGTTGGATGTGGTTGATCAGCACCTAGCCTTGGTGGGTGGAAGGTCCATCTTTCTCCCAAGGGTGGAAGGTCCATCTTTCTCCCTAGGCTGGTAGAGGAAGACGTTCAGCCTCAGTCTCCTCCTGCAGTTCTGTGCTGCCACAGCCCAGCTGTGTCTTGCTCTTCACCACATCCCAACAGGAGCACTTCTGCAGCTGCAGCTTCAAACTTTCTGCACTGGAAGAAGCAACTTGTTTTACCAAAATTTCATCTACTTGGAAAATGCAGTCCCTCTGCATGTTCCCCACTGCCTCTTCTGCTGCTGGAGGAGTGGAAACTCCGCCCCGTCCTCGTCTCTGGATCCTTTTGCATCGGTTCTGTTCCACGGATTCCAACCCTACGATGAGCTCAGCTGGGATGAGGACGGGATGTCTGGATGAAGAGGCTCATCTGTGGCACTCAGAACTCGTCACTTGGATGACACACTGACATTCAGCTCTGCTGCTGTTCCACTGGCACCGTGTTGGCTCTCCCGGGCGCTCGTGTCAGGGGGATCTTTGGCATGATCGTCTCTCCTCAACACTGTGGCTAGAGAAGGTGGAATTACCTCTGAGTTTTGCAGGATTTGTCAGAAATAGCTGCATCAGGCACAGCTGAGCCCAGGGCAGGAACTGGTTAAATGCCGTGCACTGAGCTCTGCACGGGTCAGAGCAGGTCAGGTGTGAGGTGGTGGATGTCCTCATGGTGCTCTCTGTGTCTTCCATGTGCTTCTGGCTGTTGGCTCAGAAAGACAGAGAAATGAAAATTTTTATCTTCGTGGTAAGCCAAGACATTTCCAGCAGTGATTATACCTGGTACAAGTCAATAATATTTTCTGCTCAGGTCTTCCAGCTCTTCCATCCCACCTGGCTCATGAAGAGAAAGGAGTGGGGAATGTAGTACTTCCAATGCAGTTGGTCCAACAGCTAATTAAACACCCCATCAGAAAAATGTTAGAGAATATTCTCACTCTGACTTTATCTGGATACAGCTTCATCTTTGATCTTTACTGGCTGTAGACTTGTCTGCAAACTCTGCTGGTGTAACATCTCTGCCTTCCGTGGACTCCCTTGGAAAAGTTCACTTCTACCCCTTGGTTTCTTGCTTGTTGATAACAACTATGACGTGTGTGGCCACAAACCAGACCAATTTCAGCCCAGCAAGGACTTAAATGTCCCAGAGTCACAGACTGGTTGGGGTTGGAAGGGACCTTAAAGCTCATCCAGTTCCCACCCCCTGCCAAGGGCAGGGACACCTTTCACTATCCCAAGGTTGCTCCAAGCCCTGTCCAACCTGGCCTTGGACACTTAATTTTCACAGAGATTTTACCAAGATGTTTCTAGAACTTTGAATAAGAAAATTCCATAGTGAAGCCATTCCCGTTGCAGGCAGGGCAGAGGATGAACTTCCTTTAGAAGTTTCTCTGCTGTTCCTTCCACTGGTAGGAAACGACTCTCAGGATGGAAGTCGCACTTCCAGACAACAGGAATTAGGCACAGTGAAGGTCCCATCTCCCCTCAGAGTGCTGAGACCTGAGTGAAAAACACCAGCTTCAGTCAACTGCAACCACCACCAGTGTTCCCTCCAACTAAACAGCCTGGGAATGGCTTCACTGGGATGCCAGGATGTCTGAACACAAGTTAAAACAGTCTGAGTGAACACAGGGATGCACTGTTCACCTCAGTAATTAATTGCCTGGGAGGAAAAGCAGTGAAGAGGAGAACTGGGATCATTCAGGAAGCAATTAGAGACTGTCCTCAGGGAAGGATGATAAGGAAATTGATATGCCTTGATGGGACAAGTGGCCATTTCTAATTCCCAATATCCATCTATTTCTTTAATATGTGAGTAAACACCGTGGTTATGGGGCTCAGCATGTGCTGGAGCTGCTGCCTGTGACGTTATCACCCCAAACCCAGCACTTTATGGCAGGGACGTGGCTGTGCAGCATTAGAAAACTGAGCCTGGAGGAGAGGAGGGTTTCAAATGGCTCCTGTGCAGCAGCATTTTGTTCCAGCAAAATGTCAGGGCCTGGCAGAGCTTTGTCTGAACGTGGGTGAGACGATCTGGGCAGATTTGGGCACGTGCCACCCCCCCCAGCCTGTGACCTGCCATCTGTGCAAGCACCAGCTCTGAGCCCGAGCGCTGCCCACCCACGCCTCGCTGCCACCACTGCAGCACCAAATGTCACCCGCCTGGGGCAGTCCCCGCTGGACCCGCAAGATCTGCACCAGGAAGCATTTACTCCCTGAGCTGCGTGTGCAGGCCCCGCTCCCAGCTGGTGTGTGCAGCCGTGCAGAGAGCCAGGGAATCACACACTGCTTTGGGTTGGAAGGGACATTAAAGCCCACCCAGTGCCACCCCCTGCCATGGGCAGGGACACCTTCCACTAGCCCAGGTTGCTCCAAGCCCCATCCAGCCCGGCCTTGGACACTCTCAGGGATCCAGGGGCAGCCACAGCTTCTCTGGGCGACCTGTGCCAGGGCCTCAGCAAAAGGGTGTTGTACCCCTTCATCCACGCCTAAAATCCCATCCACGTGCTGGAAATCCAGCTGAATCTCCACTCATTTGGATCTTGGGCTTTGGGTGCTGGATCAGCTCCTCTCCCTTGCTCACCCACCTGCCCCACGGGTCTCTTTGGCTCTCTGACACACAGGCCTCTGAATTTCCGAGGGTATCCTTTCTCAGGAAGCAAATCCACCACACACTGACCTGCTGGAAAGAGTCCAGAGGAGGCCACTGAGTTGGTCAGAGAGATGGAGCTCCTCTGCTCTGGAGCCAGGCTGGGAGAGCTGGGGGGGTTCATCTGGAGAAGAGAAGGCTCTAGGGAGACCTGAGAGCCTCTTCCAGGGCCTGAAGGGGCTCCAGGAGAGCTGGAGAGGGACTGGGGACAAGGGATGGAGGGGCAGGACACAGGGAATGGCTTCCCACTGCCTGAGGGCAGGGTTAGGTGGGATATTGGCAAGGAATTCCTGGCTGTGAGGGTGGGGAGGCCCTGGCACAGGTTGCCCAGAGAAGCTGTGGCTGCCCCTGGATCCCTGGAAGTGTCCAAGGCCAGGTTGGATGGGGCTTGGAGCAACCTGAGCTAGTGGGAGGTGTCCCTGCCTGTGGCAGGGGGTGAGCTGGATGATCTTCAAGGCCCCTTCCAACCCAAACCATTCCACAATTCCATGATTTTATGACAAAAACTCTCTCCAGGGAATCCTAGGATGCACATGGAGCATCGTGGGCTCCCAAAGAGATGGCAATCCCTGTCAGCCCCCACGAGGAGCTGCTTGCTGGTGAAGTTTGAACTTAATTCTTCCTGACACAGAGTCGAGGAGGACTCTGAGAGTACAAATTAATTAAAGCACCGTGCCAAGAGGAACCGTGAGCGCGGCAGTGACAGGAAGAGGCTCTTTGATGTTATCAGAGCAGGAGAGAAGGGAACAGAGGAGAACATTAAACAGATGAGAGAAGAGCTGAATTGGACTCGATGGGTACAATCAGGATCAAAATAAATTGAGATTTTTTTACAAGCAAAACCATACAGAAAATAAATTTCAGCACCAAAAAATTAACAGGAGGAAACTTCAGCTTCCTGCAGACAAGCTGTGTATGATGTACAGAGAGAATTTATCTCTCCTGAAAAGTCTCCAGCAGTTTTGGAGGTGTTTAATAGGTGTTGCTTGACACAGGGAAGGAATTGGAGCATCCAGAAAGGTGCCTGTTGGTCAGAGCTGGATGAAACTATCTCCAAAGTGGAAAGGAAAGAAAATGCTCAGTTTGAAGAGGTTCCTCTTGAGAAAAGCTGGCTTAGAAATGGCAAAGAAATTAAAAAAGGGGCAGTTGGGATGGCTGGTCCTATCAACTGCAAGGGAAGTGCTTCATTTCAATGAGGTATTTTATCTGGAGCTCAGGTTTGTATCATTTGTGCATGAAGCAATTTAAAATCAAATAGGATGGGTTGGTTTTAAATCCTTTGAGTGGCCCCAGTGGCAGAAAGCAGGAGGGCAAGGCTGGGATTGCTGCTCCTTCAAAAGCATGAACACCACAAATTTTATGGCTTTGGAAAGGAGGCTCCAAAACTGGATTCACCCAGAAAACCCTGCAGAGATTCTGTTCCCTACCAACTCCCACGTTTGTCATCTCATAATCACAAAGTCACTGAATCACTGAGGTTGGAAAAGACCTCTGATCATCAAGTCCATCACCGAGTCCACCCTGTGCCTCATCCCCACCCTGTCCCCAGCCCAGAGCACTGAGTGCCACGGCCAGGCCTTCCTTGGACACCTCCAGGGCTGGGGACTCCAAACCTCCCTGGGCAGCCCCTGCCAAGGCCTCACCACCCTTTCCATAAAGAAATTCCCCCTGATGTCCAACCTGCCCCTCCCCTGGCACAGCCTGAGGCCATTCCCTCTCCTCCTGTCCCTTGTTACCTGGGAGCAGAGCCCGACGCCCCCCCGG